>PVIJ01005080.1:22322-55114 GCA_004024925.1 Scalopus aquaticus
TTCACAATAGCAAAGGTATGGAAGCAACCCAGATGTCCAAAAATAGATGATTGGATCAAGAAGATGTGGTACATATACACAATGGAATACTATTCAGCATTCAAAGAAGATAAACACATGCAATTTGCAGCGACATGGATGGAATTAGAGGGGATCATACTCAGTGAAATAAGCCAGAAAGAAAAAGAAAAATATCGAACGGTTTCACTTATAATAAGACTATAAGGAGACCAAATAGGAGAGAGACACTCAGCAGGGGGGAGGGGAGGATAAGGGCACAAAATGGAATGGAAAAGAACACAAGGGACCATGGAGATGGATCAAGGGTGAATTGGTGGTGGGCTACCCAAGGGGAATACAAAATGTAAAAGACATAAATAACAATAAAAATATATATTAAAAAAAATAAAATAAAATTTGAAGACAAAAAAAAAGAAAATTTGAACTTCACTGATGGTAACAATAGCGATGTATGGAGATCCATCCAATGTATTTAAATGCATGAGTTAATAAAAATTAGTCAAAAAAAATCCAAGCATTTTATTAGAGGACACCTGACATGTTCTCACTGAAAGAAAGATATCCATTATGTTACACGTTGAAAGTCAGGAAAAAAGATATCCATTAGCTGTTCACTTTGAAAGGTGAACATGTATACACCATGTTTCACGCACTGTGCATGGACATGAAGGAAGCTGGAAGTTCAAAGTGGAATTCAATCAAACCCCTTCTAACTTATTTTAATGCAACTACTAATGATGATATTTTGTCATAAGATGAAATGATTTATAACAAATGCCAAACAGGATAAGACAGAGGACAGTTAGTATAAACTAGAACTCTTCCAGCTAAACGAGGACATATGGTCAACTTAATTAAAAAATCATTGTGTAGATCTCTTAAATTCCAAGGTTTTGGCAAGGTTCACTAGCAATTATCTCCTTTAGAATTGTGGGAACCTCTGCTTCATGATCATATACTCTGGTAGAGCTTCCTTATCAACTATGAGGCACCTGGTACCTTGCTCAGTAATTTTCAACCATGCTGGGCTTGTGGAAGAAGTCACCCAGGGAACTCTCTGGCAAAAGGCTTCCAATGTGACAAATATTCTGTCACAAACCATATGAGCAGGGAGATCTTGGAGATGTCTCACTTTGATCATTCTCCTTTAGGACAGGATTTAGCTAGGTCTTAACATAACTTAGTCTCTTTTCTCCAGAGTCTCACTTAACATTTTAGGGCTAAGGATGCTCCCATTGAAGATTTCCCAAGTCCACACTTAACAAGGAGAAAGATAAAGAGGAAAGTGAAATAAGTTTTATAAAACCTTTTCACCTTTCACAAATGACAAGCTCTATCCATAGGGAAGGTGATGGGCATTGCCCCACACCAGCCTCACTGTGTGTACATATGTAAGGTTGCCATTCCATCTTCTGCTTCGAATATATTTCAGAACTAGGCCCCAGGTAGATAAAGGCCAATGTGTATGTATTGGGGGCAGAGACAGTATATAACACAATAATCTCTTCTTGGAGATAAAGGATATTAAACACACTACCCCTGACCTCATAGAGGTCATGGTCTAAATTAGAATCCTGACTACAACAGAAGCCTAAAAACCAGCCTGGCTAACTGTGATCACAAAGACATGCATATTTTCAGGAGGAGTCTTGGGCACCGAATCCAAATGGCAGCCTAGCAAACCCATCATCTGCACACTTACCACGCTCAGACTTTTGTTTCAAACCTAACTGTGGCCTGGGAATGGTTGTCTACCCTGAGAAGTGTACTGATGTAGCAGGGTATCCTGGTTTACAGCTGGTGCTTGGTGGTTAAGAGAAATAGTGAATTTTGGCTCTTAATGGTGTTTGCTTTCTTGATCACATCTGATAAATTATGACAACCAGTTGAATCTTTTGACAGACATCAATAGTGGTAAGAGGTCTATATTTTTGCTTGTATAATTTCCTTTTATTCTCATCACTAGGGTTCTTTTGGTTTTGGCCTTGTAATGGCTTGCTGCTGGCTCAGATCAGGTTTCATTAAGGGTTTGCATTGGGAATTATTCCTTCCTCCCACAAGGAAAATTAAACTCTTCTCCCAGGATTAAATTAACTCCAGAATTAAACTCTTCTCCAGGTCTAGAAGAATGTATTCTCCACATGTGATTGGCCACGTCCTATGTAAAAAGTGTTGTTCTGGATGTGTGTAGTGGATTGTTGCCTAGTTGTGAGTCTCTCTTGTTGGGTTTCACTATTTCTCTTGGCTGGGCAGGACTCTGGGAGGACGTGGGACTATGACGTCAGGCTGAGGACATGTTACCTGAGGGTCCTTTGACTGTTCTTCTAAGATCCTCTCCCACCCCTTTGAACACCACAAGGGAGCTACCCCAGGCCTAGTCTTGCTCACTCTCCTGCCCTAGAGCATCCCATTGCAGAGATCAGTGCCTTTCTCCCCCTATACTTCATTGTATAGTCTTCTTCCTCTGCCCTCAAGCGCTAGACTCCTCAATGAGTCTAGCTCTAGAAACAATGTGTGGAAATCTTGCCAAATAACTCTCATGAAGCCACAAACAGAAAACCTGCCCAATACGAGAATGGTGGGAAATAAATGAGAACTCACGGGGGATAGGGATGATTAAAGCCCCCAAACTACCCCAAGCCATGACCCAGAATGATTGGAGAATGGGAAACAGAATGACCTTTTCCATCCCCCTCCCTCCATCCCTCCTTTCTTTTCTTGTCTCCCCCCCACCCCCGCTTTTTATTTTCAGTCTCCCACAGACCATCTCACCATTGTGAGCAGACCTCCATGACTGCCTGCTTCCCACACCTCTGGGTTGGATCTTAGGACTTGACCAGGGTCCTGTTCTGGGCCATTCTTTCAGTTGGACTGTATCTTATCAGAGCCTTCAGGCTAGTTCAGTAGCTAGAATCTTTGCCTCCTGAGTATTTGTTTCCCTGTGTCTTTGATCCTGCACACCTACAGATGGTCTGCTTTCTCCAGGACAGACATCCTGCCTACCTCCTTACTAACATTCTGGCACCTGAAGGCATTTGAGTTGAGACCAGTAACTCGACTTTTCTACTAGGACTGTCAGGTGAGGTGATGAGCTATTGGACCACCTAATGCACCAGTACCTAATGGAAGCTGTTCCTAACTGGGTGCCAAGTTGGATTGAGAGGTCTCTAAATGCCTCAGTCTCTAAACTCTGTTTTTCAGGCACTGTCTGAGGTCAAATTCTGGTTCTACCACCGACCACATGACCTTGAACAAGTTCAGTTAATCCTTTTGAAACAACTTCATCATGCATGGAGTAGGAATACTAATCACTCTTACTTTAGAGGGTTCTTGGGGGAATTAGATGAAATATTGCAAGTGAAAACCACTGCCTGGCATATAATAAGGTCTCAGTAAATGTTATTTATTTCTTCCTTGCTTTCCTTTCCTAATTTGCTGAGCAAGGACTGACTCATTAGCAGTACAGGTTTTATGGAGTGATTTCAGGGTTCATAAAACACAGAGTGACCTGAATACCTTGTTAAGTATGGATATGCTAGTAGGGCTTTCTACCCAGCCGAATATCTTCTCTCCTCTTCATCTCATTCACCCACAGGCTTCCTGTGGCACTTCTTCACACTGCCATTAAGGCCTTTTCTGAGACAAGATTTCCATCAGCAGCAGGAGAGAAAGGGTTGTAATGATTTCCTGGGGCCGCTATAACAAATTGCCACAAGCTGGGTGGCTTTAGAGCAACAGAAATATATTCCATCACATTTTTGAAGACTTGAAATTCAAAATCAAAGTGTTGGCCTGACTGTGTTTTCTCTGAAATGCTCTTGGAGAGGGTCCTCCCTTGCCTCTTCCTAGCTTCCGAGGGATGCTGGCAATCCCTGGAGTATCTTGGCTCAGAAGTGTTAGTTATTCTTTACTTTTGACTCTCATCTCATTGTGGACAGTAATGAAAACTGGAATCTTGCAGATTTGTTTATATTGGGATAATTTTGTACATTTTCCCGATGCCAAATGCGCATTTGCCCACTAGGAAATGGGCAAGAATAAAATTGTAGGGTTTCTATTCTGTAGAATTGATGGTAAAACTGACCTGTTGCTTTGGGGATGACTGTCTTAATACCAGACACAGTGGGTTCTCTCAACCTATTTTTCAGTCTGATTCAATCTTTGACTCACTGTATGGTGTTGCCCAACTATTGAGACTTGGCCCATGACCACCTCTCTCTGCATTCTTACATTTTCTCTCCCTTTCCTCTTCCAGTTGAGCACCTTATTCTAATCACTCAGAGTTGGAAATCATGGCAAGCTCCCTTTTATCTGTCAAGAGTATGGGTATTTTCTGTGACTGGTAAGGTCAGGTGTTTAAAACCTGATGAGAAAACATGTTCTACCTGGCATTGCCCAAGGGGGAAAGTAAGGATGACTTTCTGTCTGCTATGCTGTCCACTCAGGGGTTCTAGTGGTCAGCGTACCACCAGTGGAATGTAGGAAGGCTGGTAAAATGCTGTAAGCCACAGGGTGGACAGTAGCAGGAGAAACAGTGTTTTGATTCTGGCAACATAGCTATTGCTCCTACTATAGCATTCAGTTTCTATCCCTTTATCTGCTGGACATTAAGTGGGAGATTGGGATTCCAACACCAAAGACACTTTTCTTCCCCCTATCTCCCCCACCCCTTTAATCTAATTCTTCTTTTTCTAAGACCTATTTTTAAGATAGGCATTTCAAAAAGAATTATCTAACTTAATTCACATATGTGAATGGTTTACATGAATGGATGTTTCCTGTGAACTCTCTTCATGAACTCTCTGAACGCCTCTTTGAGATACTTTCCTTCCTGAGAGTCTCTCAGGGTTGGGCGGACTTGTCTTTGACCCTAACCTCTTCGTATCCACTGAAGATAGTCCTCATATGACCTTTTCTGAGTCTAACCAATCATATTGGGCAAGGAGCTATAATCCATCATCTCCATAGTCAGTTTTCCAGCTGTCATAGGAAAGCCCCTGGCATTAATACTTCAGTTCCTGAGAAGGTGGTTCTTTCCTCTCCACCATTCACTCTGTAGGACCCAATAGGACCATTGACTATATCTCCTTGAAAGCATTATGCTGCAAAGTCTGGGTCAGGACAGAAGTGAACGTCTTCACTTCCAGGTTGACCAATTCTCTCAGTACAATTTGTCCAGAATGGAGATGAACTGCTATTGCAACTCTGCAGCCTTTCCAAAGTCCCCACAGTACATAAGTATGCCTCATGTCAGCCTTCCAGCATCTTCTCATTGGGTCCAAGATAATGAATAACCTATAATGTGATAAGCTTTTCTTCTCTCCCTTTCCCCTCACTCTACCATTTCCTCTACTCTTTACTAACTCGCTATTTAGGCTTCACGAAGACTTCAATTTTCCTCTGTCATCAACTCTGACAAGTTCTGTTGCTTCTGAGTTTGAAAATGCAGTGCATTACTTGTTAGAGAGGATGAGATTAAATTTATTTTAGTATCAATCACATGCTGGGGAGCCATCAAGAAGAACTTTCTGTCCTTTGCCCTGGCATTTTGTGCATTTAGGTACAGTGCTTCCTAAAAGACGGTGCTTGATATCACCTAAGATGTATTCAGAAGACTGGGATGATGGGAGTTACGGGAGTGAGAGGGCGGAGAGATGGGTGAATTTACAAAACCTGTATGTCCTCTAAATCCTCTGTAATCTCTCTAATTGCTTTTCAATTTCTCAGGTCTGTGAAGATGGTCACTCTAATTCTTCTAAGTTGATGACCTCTTGGTGTTCCAGAAAGCTTGGCTCCAACTCAACTGGGATAAGAATTCTAAGCCACGTGCTGATTGATTATCAGAAACTGTGTGACGTTCTACCAAGGGTGCTTTCTGATTTTCTGTACCTTTTGGGCAAGTTGATTTTAGGTGAGCTAGGTGTTCCTGTCACAGTTCCATTCTCTTTCCCTACCCAGCCTTCTCCTCCGCTTCCCAGGGAAGGAAAATATAAATTGCCAGCCTTTCCATCAGTAAAAAGTCTACTGTCACATATTCAGGTCTGTGTGTGTGCGCACAGCCATAATCACCTGTGATTGATCTCAGCTGGACATTGCTATTTTTAAATAGAATTATAATTCCATGCCTTTATTTCTACTTCTCTGTATGGAAACCAGCTGATACCCATGCTGATGGAATTCCCTGTACTCATATAAAGGAGTCAGACTGAAGGGATTTCAAATGTTCTCATGCCAACTCCTTGATCAATGAGCGATCTTCCTAATCCTCCAGCTCTAGACTGGGTGGCATTCTCTTATTGCCTGAAGCACTATCTTTTATTATAGTCAACTTTGAGGTCTCCTTGAACAAATTATGAATTAAGCAGTTTTGGTGGATCTATACATACAAAGAGAATTTTAAATTAGAAAGTTACAATTTGGGGAAGTTATAAGTAGTATTTATTTTCTAGAGTAGAAAAAACAATTTGATCATAGATCCAAATGCCCTCCCTCGTTTGTTTTAGCAGAAACACATTTTGTAAGTCTAAGTTTTCAGACATCAGTTGGTATTAGCTTCTATTCCAGAATTCCTGCCTTCTAGCCCAGTAAGATGTCACAATGCTGGTGTTTCAACCGAGGTTAAAAATCCTGATCAGTAAAATCATCTGGATGTATCTTTAATCCAAGTAGTCTCTCGCAGGGGGCCAAGAACTACAGGCAGGAATGTCTTTCATCCTCATCTGACACAGGAGCAGAGACCATGATAGGGAGGTAGCAAAGGAGACGCTCAACCTGGTTTAACTGTGGGATAATTTAAGGTAGAAAAATGAGACAGCATTTGACAAATACACTGTGGATCTCTGTTATTGTGCTCAGATCCAAGTCTTGGGGTGGTGGGTGTGGTTGTGGGGAGCCAGAGAGTTTCCTGTGAAGGAAATGGACATGCCTATAGACTGACATCATTTTTGCTTTACTTGCACTACTGGTTCCTTGGGCAAACACTTCCTGTAGCCCAGTTAGAGAGAATCAGGAACCAGACTCGGTAGCCACAATGAAGCCCGGCCAGGCCATAATCATATAGCAGGTGATTTCATGAGCTGACATCCTATTCCTGCCATACCCTTAACCACTACTGCAGAAAAAATATGTATCAATTCTGCACTGAAATAAAATTGGGTTCTCCTGGCTGATTTGCTTGACACAAAAAAATGTTGAGTTTGTGTCATAGAGCAAACCCAGAATTGCTTCCAGCAAACTTTCTCTGTGCAGAGCAGGACTCCAAATAGTGCCCAACTGTGAAAAGTAACTTAGAGATGCCCTTCTCCTGTCCAAAAGTGCCTCCATTACCACCAGAGAGAGGTTTTTATGGAGAGAATTGATGAGTGAGGCTAGATTTTACCCAGTGCCCTTTGGAAATATCTGAATATCCCTGCAAAAGGAGTGGAATCAAAATGTTAACATATCTACAGTTTATGAAAGATACGCATCCCCCATGCCCTCTAATCTTAATTTAGACACAAGGCATGTCCTTTATATATTTTGAAAGCAGGAAACATCATTCCTTCTATCCCCTTGCCTTCAAATGAGAGGGCTAGGGGATGAGACAGTGAGAAAGTGGGGGCAATGAAGACAGAAGCATTGACACTGGTAGTGAAATATGTGAGTGGTGGTAATCACCAAACATCTCTGCGGATAACTGAGCCAGCTGCTCCAGTGTGGGAGGGAGCTGGGTCTCATTCATCTTGCTCTCTTTCATAGCATCTAACACAGGGTATTGTATGTTGTTTAAACAGCTGCTCAATGAATGTTGATTGGAGCAGAGGTGGCTGTTTGGTGAGCAGGTGGGTGTGGTGCTGGGAGAACAGTACTGGTGAGTAGTCAGACATACTTAGAGCAGGAACATCAGTAGTCATATTCTAGCTCCCTCCCTGTGATGTACGCATAACAAGGGTGTTTGAATTATTTCAGCAATAGGTTCTTTCCCTTCATTCAAACTAGCACTAGGGTTATATTCTGTGCTGCTCCCTCATCCCAGCTCCATAGGAGGCACTCTCAGGACAGGATATTCAACCCAATAAAGAACCCAGCAAAGCTTGGAAAGGTGGAAAGACACACTGGAGTCTCAGTAGCTCATGGATCGAGAGATGTTCTCATTATCCATTTTCCCTTCATGGTTAGGATCTTCCAACCAAGTATAATTGGTTGTTGAAAACCAAAGAGTTTAGGGAAGCTGACCCCCCATGCAGTCAAAGATCCATGCATAACTTTTACTACCTCAAATAGCCTGCTGTTTCCCAGACAGCTTATCTCACCCATCACATTTGTTTACATGTCTCTTAACTGAATGGCACAATTCACAGTAAGGTCTATGTTTGTTGCATACATTTTGATTCATTCGAACTTTTAATAAAATATTTGTGCATATTTTGTGGCATTAAATGGTAAAATAGACTATTATCTACATATATTTTTATGCATCTATGGCACACTCTAAGAAAAAAGTATTAAGAAAAATTCTTTTCACTACTTCTAAAATACGTGATTCGTCTGTGAGTTTTTTCAAATGGTCACAAATATCCAAAAAATTTGCCAACATACTTATTGAGAAAAGCCTGCATATAAGTAGACCTACACAGTTCAAACCCATGTCACTCAAAGGGGTGGGGGCAAGAGCAGGAAGAGGCGAGAAGAGAAAGAGGGCGTGGGGTTCTGACATAATAAAAAAGCCTGAAAACACATTCAATACTAGAGTCTGAAATTCACTCCCCCCACCCCCACTCCCTATAGGTTCCCAGGGCAGGGCAGGTCTGAGTTATGAGATGACATTTTAAGGCACCTCTTAGTGGACCTGTGTAAAAGCTATGTCCATTCCTCATTCTCTTCCTGAGGTGCCTTAATTTTTACCACTAACACTTCCCATGTATGCGCCAAAAGCACAACACAACTCAGAAGGTCAGTGTAACTAGAACTTTCTGATGCACCTATACTTCCCCCTCAACCCTTGGGACAGTACTTCACCGACCAGGATGCCAAAAAACAGGACTGACTGGCGAGTTCTTGTTGAGGTAATGAACAAATGACTTAGACATTCAATTACCGCATCCCCACCAATTCTCATGCCAAACTTTCCTGCTCAAACCCTATACTGAGCCACCAATTCCCTCTCCCCCAATACCCTATTCCAAATCAGTCCTTCAGTAGCTCTTCCCGTCTGCAATGCCCTTTATATCTCCCTGCCAACACTTCCGCACCAATTTAGATGATACTCAATTCTCCTGCTCCTTAAGACTTCCACAACTGTCTGTCCCCAAAGAGCATTTTCTTCTTGCTCCTATTCACTTGTCATTGCTGATATTTAATCAGCACATCAGTACTTAATCACCCGCAGCCTCACCGTATTACTGTTTTATGCTTGTAATTAACCCAGCCTTTCTTTTATATATATTTTTATTGTTATTTATGTCTTTTACATTTTGTATTCCCCTTGGGTAGCCCACCACCAATTCACCCGTGATCCATCTCCATGGTCCCTTGTGTTCTTTTCTATTCCATTTTGTGCCCTTTTCCTTCCCTCCCCCCACCATCCTTTTTAAACTCAATCACATGCTCCCTGGAGGCAAGGTATAAAGTCTGAATTCAATCTAAAATGCTTAGTAGCTAACATCACCCTTACCTCGAGAGATGAGCAATCTATCCACCTGAAATAGGTTGAAATAGGGTGCCACCTGAAGTAGTTTCTTGCTCAGAGGATGACCGAATCAGCTCATAGAAGTTAATATTAATTTAGACCAACTTGGTTAAAACACATGTGTGAGGTCATTGGCTGCCTCTGTCTCAGGATCACCTTCTGGAAGGATTGAGTGCCTGCAGTGGCCTGTCATAGACCCTCCTTCAGCACCAAGGGAGGAGAGTCATGCCCTGTGGCCCCTGCCCACTCAGAATGTAGGGAAAATGGCTAGACAAGAAACCGTCAGGGTGTGGGGGTCAAGTGTCTTCCTAACAGGAAAAGCAGCTGTAGCGGCAGGAAGGCTCAGGGAGCGCAGGTTGTCTATGGAGCTGCACAGACGGGTCTAAAGGAAAGGAGTTCCAGAGCCCTCGGTGGCTTTTTATGCTTTTTAATGGTTTCTTGTGGAGAGGCAACCAGGCACAGGGCAGGCAAGGGGCCTGGGTGGGTGGGGGGCTGCCAGGCCTCCCAGCCCCCGGCAAATATTCACTCTCTCAGGCTCTCTGGCAGTGTCCTGTGGCCTCTCTGTGCTGCACCCCAAAGAGTCCTCTGCTCCATGCTCTGCTGCTGCTGCTGCCTCCTCTGCTTATAAGCCCAGTCTCTGGCCCAGGTGTGCCCACTCACACATGCCCACACCCCATTCTAGGTGCCTGCCATCAGGCACACGTGAAGGTCTGCAGAGGTCCATCATTGAGGGGAGGGCGGAAAAACCTGATAATTCTTATTTACCCTACAAAGCATTAAAAATTAATACAGACATTTGGAAAGGCATTTGGAAAGGCATTTGGCAATAGCAATTAAAATTTAAAATATGGATAACTCGGGCCTCCCTGGTGGCGCAAGGGGTTAAGTCACAGCCTGTGAAGCTCTACAGCCACTGCAGCACAAGTTCGATCCCCAGCCAAGGAACTTCCCACATGGCACAGCAGACCTCTCTTGTCTCGCCCGCTGCTCCCCTCAGCAGTATATTTCAGTCAATCTGCCTGTTATGCTCCCTACTCTATCTCTGGTGAATCCTCTTATCCCCCTGCACCTCTGGTCTACACCCCAGCTCTTATATGCATAAATAAATAAATCTTTAAAAAAAAGTTGGCTAACTCCTCCCCTATTTCTTTGTCTTTCTAGAGGTAAACTCACATGAGCATGCCAGTCAGGGTGTTTACTAGAGCCCCATTAATTAGAAAAAATTAAAATTTATGGGCAGAATCGATGCTAAATAAATAATGGAACATCCATGTGGTAGAATGAGTGTAGCTTTTTCTTCAAAAGGACATAGAGCTTTATGAAGACAGAGTGAAACCTCAAAGGAAATTTAAATTAAAAAAAAAAAAACCATCCCAGAACATTGTATACAGCATGGTATAAAAATACAAAACCAGCCCTAATCCCAATGCCCCCACACATATGTTCTTTGTATACATTTTCATAAATATGCATGTACAGAAATGACTCTAGAAGGATTCACACCAAAGAACAACAGCAGTTACAGCTGGAGAGTGTTATAGAAGGGAGGGCATCATCAAGGAACTGTGCCTGTGGGATCTTAATTCGTCAGTAGGAAAGTATCTTCACATATTACCTGTACCCATGAGAAACAAATTAAGATCTAGGAAGAAATCACCTGATATAACACATACACTGGAATGTGGGGGCAGATCGATTTGTGCTTGTGACTTTCCAAATGACAGTCACACGTCTGTTGAGCCACAGCCCAAGTGCAGAGAGGGCGTGGGTGGGTTGAATGGAGTGCAGTGGATGTGATAGGACTTATGGTCCTTTCTCTGGGGAAAAGGCTCAAGTCAGTTTTTCCTGGAGGAGGGGTAACATCGGTGTAACATCTGGAGCAGACATGGGGATGTTAGGAAGAGATGCCATGTGTCAGTCAGAATAGAAGGTGCCCCACGGGTGAATTGGTGGTGAGTAACCTACAGGGAATACACAATAATGTGAAAGATATACATAACAATAAAAAATAAGAAGGTGCCCTTTGCCCCTTAGTCAGTTCAAGTTCCCACCAGGAGCAGTATCTCCTGTGTGGCTCGAGGCCAGCGCCTCTCAGTCGGGCCTAAGTGTGCACAGTATCCCCTGGGGATTTTGCTTAGCTTGCAAGATCCTCAGCTCTGCCCAAGGCCTGGTTCTGGTTCACAGGCAGGAATTGAGGCCTGGGACTCTGCATTTTAAAGGTGGGCCGGGATATTCTGAAGTGGAGGACCAATGTTATGCTTTGTATGGAGGGAGTGAGGGGCCATCTCCCCTCAACATCAGACCAGTCTTCACCTTCACCCCACAAGGAACCTTGTTCAGTAGCCCCCTTTCCCACTCCCAGATTTTCCATTTCTAAATGTTCAAACTACCACGAAAATGAAGCATAGAATATCCAGATAGGGATGAAGAGAGAGGAGGTGGTATGCAGGCAAAGGAGTCAGGAAGGGGAGGTGGGAGAGAACCAGGAGCAAGGAGGAGGACAAGTCCCTTTAGTTGAGAAATTGGTTTGAAGTGGGACTTCTGGATGAAAAGTGGCCGTGCAGGCATTAGACACTGACAAAACAGAGTCGGGGGTTCCAAAATGACGCAGCCAGAATGAAAGCCGTTGGCTAAAACTTGTGGAATTAAATTAAAACAAACACAAAAAATAAGCTAAGACATGGAAACAACCTAGATGCCCCAAAATAGATGACTGGATCAAGAAGATGTGGTACATATACACAATGGAATACTATTCAGCAATCAAAAAAGATAAACTCATGCAATTGCAGCAATATGGATAGAGCTAGAAGGGATCATGCTCAGCAAAATAAGCCAGAAAGAAAGAATAAAATATCGAATGATTTCACTTATAACAGGAATATAGGGGAACCAAATAAGAAAGAGACATTCAGCAAGGGAGGGGGAGGATAAGGGCTCAAAATGGGGGAGAAAAGAGTACAAGGGACTATGGTGACGGTTCACTGGTGAACTGGTGGTGGGTAACCTATGGGGAATACACAACAATGTAAAAGATATAAATAACAATAAAAAAAACAAACACACAAAGTAAATATTACCCTTTCTGAGGCTCTGGGCAGAAATATGTGGTGGGCAGATCCAATGCCTTAGGCCCATCCTCAGCGTGGTCTGGTTGAAAGCAGATGGGCAGAGAAGTGATTACAGTAACAGCAGCTACATTTATTGAGCACTTACTGTATGCTGCACAGTGCCTCAGCATTTACTCATTTAATCCTCACAATACCCTCTGAGGTGAGTACGGTTTTTAAATCTCCATTTTATAGAGGAATAAAGGAACAAAGAATTGAATAACTCTCCCTCAGTGACATAGTAGGGGAGGGAGCAAAGCCAAGCGGTCTGATTCTAGGGCTTGTGACTTAATTACCAAGCTGTTATGTTTTAATCAAACATCTAAAACCCAGTGATAGCGTCATCGCCAGGAGCAATAAACAGAGGCAGAGAAGGTCCGAGATGTTGAGAGAAGGAACTACAGAACAGGGCATGTCTCAATCGGGTTTTGAAGAACGAATAGGAGTTTTACGGGAAGAGGACTGCAGTGGAAGAGGTGAGTGACAACACCCAGAGGCTGTGTGTTGGGACTGCAAGAGATCTATGCAGGGAGAGTGAGGACACAACTTGCGGAAGAGAGCAGGGGTGAGACAGGGAGAGTCATGGTGCAGCAGGGAACTGAGGGGAATGTCAGGAGCAGAGGGTGAAGCATCTGTGCACTGAGTAGGTATTTGGGACTTGAACTTGGAAAATGGAAACCTGCAAACCATTTTAAGCAGGGGAGTGAATAGTCAGATTTCTTTCAATTTTCTTAATAAATGGGGCAACGACTGACTCCAGGTAAGGACTCCAGGTAAGGAGCTGGTATTCAGAGTATACCTATGCAGTCCAAGGCAGGCAGACTTCTGGGGAACTGGGAAACAGAATAACATGCCTTTCTCACTTTCTGCTTCCCCTCGATGTGTCCAGTTGTATGTACAAGTTTTCTCTTCACTTAGTCACTGCAGACACAGCATGTGACGTGACCTGGAGACATTCCCAAACTAGAAGAGCTCACTCATCAGAGAGGGCTTATTGTAAGGTCAGCTGCTTTTATCTTTACTGACACCTAAGGTGTCTACGGGGCCAGGAGGCAAACTTTTTACATTTTGCGACCGAAGTGATCCATCAGTGGCCGCAGCTGTCTTTGTATCCTGAACTCATGGACTCAGTTCACTCTACTAGAGACAGATTGAGCATGTGGAAACATCTGTGATGGAAAAAATGGACTTCCCTGGGAGAAGGAGATAGGCACCTTTCCCGGTGGCACACCTGTGCATGTGCAGCCCTGGGCATCAGAGATGTAAAGTAACCTCTTGCATTTGTCTAATCAAGGTTTTATAATTCGCAGAGAGCATTCACATGCATGATCTCATCTGAGTTGGGCGGAAGTTGCCATTCGCACCTCTGTCATCAGGACCAAAATACCTGTGACTTCACTCAGCAGCTGGCTGAGGGGTGTGAGGAGCTCAACTGCACAGGTGGCTGGAAGAGTGGGGAGGGGCCCCTGTATTTCAAGAGGTGGGGGGGCAACTCTCCCTGGGGAGTGGGAAAGAAGATGAGCAAAGCCTGGGAAACTATCAAGTGGGAAGCTCACGGAACTTCTTGCAACACTCACTCAGAGCATCTCCTTAAGCCATAGCCAAGTGAGATGAAAGGGGGAGATGGTCCAGACCCCAGCGGTCTCTTGGGGAGAAAGCTGATTCTGCTTCCATAAGAAGTTTCAGTGCTTAACAAATTCACAGTATTTTTTGTTTACACTGAATCTGATTCCTCCAGCTGAAATCATTCTAGTTCAACTTCTTCAAGATAATATTCTTTGGAAAACAGACCCTCAATTATCAAGTGTTCTCCCAAACCCCCTTTCTAGGTAAATGTTCATACCTGGTGTGATATGTGACAAGCAGGAGCTGGAGATGAACATGAAGGACACAAAGAGAGACTGGGATATGGATTCCTTGGAGGAGAGGAGGTTCCTAATTACGTTGGCATTCCTTTCACAGAGTCCAGCACCCTGCAAATTTTTATCTTAGACATATGTTATATGAAAAATGAGTAAACAGAGAAAGGCGTAGATCAGTAGAGACAACAGTTATTATATATTTAAGCTCGTAATGCTATTCTTTCCATAAGTTCCCGCATTGTAAATGAATTGTTGCATTCATTGTCCCATAAACCCATGCATATTTATGGTAATGCACCCACCTAGGAACTAGGAGCCCCCCCACACACACCCGTTCACACATTCTCTAGCCTCCAGAGGTTGAGGGCCAGCATCAGCCTGTCCACATGCCTCCAGTATGGGCATGTGCTGCTGTTAAGAAGAACACAAGGGACCATGGAGATGGATCACGGGTGAATTGGTGGTGGGCTACCCAAGGGGAATGCAAAATGTAAAAGACATAAATAACAATAAAAATATATATTATTAAAAAAAAAAAGAAGAAGAAGAACAAGCCCATATCCCTCAGTGAAGAGGAATCAGGACCAATTTATCCCCAATGACTTCAGATTGGAGCCATGTTATCAGCGCTTCTCAGGACTCGGGTTAGGATTGAGAGAACATGGAACCAGCCCTGAGAAAGAGACCCCCACGTGGGTAAGGGTGGTACTACAAGGTCACTATGACTCCTTCCATCTCTACATTCTGTTTTTGAATTCTTAGAGTACTGTCCCCAGAGAACATCAACAAGGCTTGAAACATCTCTAAGGACACTTATTTTGCAAAAAGTCCTCAAAATCTGAAAAAATTCCTGTGCATTTCAGTTCCAGTAGAATGTATTCATTTGTTTTGAGTGAGATTGTATTTCTTGGGCAATAATTTTATTCAGGACCAAGTTGGTAAATAACATCAATGACCAAGTTGTATGTGGTACTTTCCAGCAAAGCTCTGTGTGTGTGTGTGTGTGTGTGTGTGTGTGTGCACGCACGCATGTGCGCCACACTTATTTCATACTCTAGTGAGAGATTTGGGGAGATTCCAAAAATGGATTCTGTCATTGCACCATGGAAAGAATATATGTAGAATTTCCTATGTGAGATTGAAGGGTGACACTTATTTGGAAGAATACATTCCTGAAAACAGAAGTAGTCTCATGACCCAGGTACAGGCATAAGGGCACGAGGCTGACTGTAGCGTCAATTATTGTGTGCCCTTAATGCCTTTCACACATGGATCCAGCAGCTTTCTGATACTGACAGCCATGCTTCCCCTGAATATGATCCAGCCATTTTTTGTCCTGTTATCATGCTATCTGCCAGAATAAGCTGCCATCCTGAGTCTTTCTGTGTGTACTACACAAACACACACACACACACACAAATATATAAATATAAATATAATATATATATATATAAATATATATAAAATATTGTGAAAGCCCTAAAGAAAATATTAAGGATTCATGAGGAGAGCCACAACAAGTATAATTTTTTTAACAGTCTCTGACTTCTTTACATTCCATTTTCTTTTCTATGAGGAGTGCCAGAAAAGGTTAGATTATTATTATATTAAAAAATAATTCCTGACTTTCAATTCTTGCTTTATGACCATCTTGGATCTAGAACTGTGTTTGCTCAGGGAAAATGGGTCACAGATTGCTAAACTAGCTCTTCACCGTGCAGTGGTTAAGAGCTGTTTGTTTTTCAAATACCTTAATTGTATGGTCTACCAGAAAAGAGCAGCACTGAAAATTATACCTCTGGACTAAATGCAACCAGATGGACAAAAACAACAAGGCGTTTGAAAAAGATAAATGCCCCACAATCCCCCTGTGGTTGGTTTTATCGCCAGTTAATTTTATAATGACTTCTTCTGGAGCAGGGGGATATTCCCCAGGCTAGGAGTGGTCCCTCAGCAAAAACCAGGCAGCCTTCAGAGGGAAGGGTCCTCTTTGCTGCCTTTGGGTAGTTTGGAATAAACTTTTTGGTTTGGGGGCTGGGGTACTGGGTGGAGCTGATGGGAGGGTAGAATTCTAAGAGAAGAACAGCAACACACCCCTCTTTGTTTTATATTTCTTACTGGGTTTCATTTTGCAGTGTTTTTTGCTAGATAAAAAAAAGCAAGAGTTTTAGCTAGAGTTGGTGATTAGTGCTGAGGATTTGGGAAGCTTGATAAAAAATGATCTGGTTGACTATCTGCAAGTGAAGGTTCCAGAAGCTAGAGTTGGAAGCATATCCCATGTTGATTGAAGGTCACATGGACTCAATAGAACCAACAGTGAGGCTGACCTCTGTATCATTGTTCTTCTCCTCAGGACCATGGTATCCAGGCTAGAAACCAGCCCTGTGGGTCTGCCTTAAAATCCAGGCAGCCATGCTACTGAACTGCTTTCAGGCCATAAGTAATTATATACTGTTTCTTGTACTATATAATCAACATATTGGATTCATGGCTGGAAAGTAATGGAGATGTGGGAAGAAAGTCTAGAAAGAAATGCAGATTGCAAGACCTCATTGACCCTCTTGTTATGGAACAGCTGTGATTTTCTGGGGTTGGCTGAAAGATCTCATCCTTTTGGAAGAGTTCTCCCTCTCTCACTCCATCTCCAACTCTGCCACCCTTGTCACCAGCAGAAGTCCTTAAAAATGGAGGACAAGGTTTCTATACCTATGTAATTGAATAGCGACAAGTCTCCAATGATTGTGCCACATAAATTTCTCCTCATGTCTTCCATAAGGCTCTTTACTCTATCTGAAATCCCTGAAATTCTTGTTCATGAGTTCTCCTCCAACAGAAAACATCAATTTGTACAATTAAAGTAAGTTCAGTTAATTTTGTATCAATTAAATATCAAAGTTGCTAAAAAAAATCTCTTGACTTTCTTGTTTGTCTCATGTTGGGTCATAGCCCTTGCAAAAAAATTAACTTTTAACAACTAAGTAAAAGTTACATACATTGAAATGCACAGTTCTTCACAGTAAAATTTGATGAGTTTTGGTGAAAAAAAAAAAATATATATATAGAGAGAGACCACTATCATTCTAATCAGTTTCAAAACATTTCCGCCACATTAAAATTTTTTCTCCCGCTCCTTACAATGAAACCCCATGCCTCGTAAGAAAACACTTGCAGTTTTTATCACAATATCCGTTAATTTTGTGTCTTAACCTTCAAAAAAACTTTATATTAATTATATAATATTTACTATTTTCAGCCTGTCCTCTTGCATTCAATTTAATGATTTTAAAAAAACTTATTCATATTTCTGTTTCTTTTTTTACTGCTGTATAATGTACTACTATATGAATAACTCACAATTTGCTTATTCATTCTTCTGGTCATGAACATTTAAATCAATTCTAATTTTAAGTGACCATAGCTGAAATATACGTGTTTTTGTAGCTGCATGCTTTACTTTCTCTAGGGTGAATATGTAAAGATGGAATTGTTGAGTCATAGGGAGATACTTGTTTTCTTTTTTACTGAAATAGAAATTTTGTAAATTGTCCAAATTTCCTCTGGTTATTGATTTCTAATTTCATTCCATTGTAGCTGTAGAGCATACTTATTATGATGTTAATTCCATTAATTTAGTGAATCTTATTTTATGGCCCAACAAAGATATTCTTGAGAATGCTTCATATACACTTAGAAGAATGCATATTCTGCTGTGTTGGATGGAAAGTTCTATTGATATCTGTTAGTTTTCATTGTTTTACACTGTTGGCCCAGTCTTCAATTTCCTTTTTGATCTTCTGTCTACCCTTGATTCATTATTCAAAGTGAGGTATTTAAAACTGCAGTTATTATCAGTATCAGTTTCACCCTCCAAAACTGTCAGTTTTCATTTTACTTATTTTGGGGCTTTATTATTTAATATATATACTTGTAACATTATATTTTCTTGATGGTTTGACCTTTTTATCAGCATCAAATGTCTTTTTTTTTGGTTTCTAAATAACAATTTTTACCTTAAAGTCTATTTTGTATGACTTTGAATCAAAAGTGTCTTTGAATCTAAAGTATGTCCCTTGTAGAGAGCATATAGTTTTATCATTTTTAATCCATTCTGTGGGCTTCTGCCTTTGAACTGGACTGTTTAGTCCATTTAACTTTAACTGAAATTACTGATAAGGCAGAATTTACATCTGCCATTTTGCTATTTGTTTTTTTATGTCTTCTGACATTTTTTGATCATTTATTTCTCTATTCCTCCACTACTGTTCTCTTTGGGTTAAACAGATATTTTCTACAGTACCAATTCAATTTAATTTTAATTTCTTTTATTATATACTTTTGAGATTTTTCTTAGTGATTCCCCGTAGGGATCTCAATTTACATATTAATTAAATTAATCAATCTATTAATTTCAGATTAATAACAACTTAAATGATATATAAAAACTTTGTTGTTATATGGCTTCATTTCTTTCTTCTCCTCTGCACTACTATTGTTGCATAAATGCAACTTTATGAATTGTATTCACATCAACAGATTATAACAAAGTGCTTTTTATCAGACAGAAGAACAAGAGGTACAATACATTCATATTGTGTTTTGCATTTATCTATGTAGGCACCTTTGCCTGTGCTCTTTATTTCTTCACATGAATTTGAATTACACTCTGGTGACCTATTATTTCATCCTGAAGGATTTCTATTTCTATATATACATATATATTTGTAGGGTAGGGTAGGTCTCCTAGCAAAGAAGTTTCTCAAGCTTTTTATTCATTTTGCATTTGCTAAATATTGAGTACTTGATTGATAACTTTTTCTTTCAGTATTTGAGTATGTCATCTTATTGACTTTTGGTCTCCATAATTCCTTATTGAAAGGCCACTTAATTATTTTGAAGTAACTTGTGCATGGTGAGTCATTTCTCTCAGGTTGTCTTGGATGTTCTTTCTGTGGCTTTACTTTTCAACTATTTGACTAGAGGACGAGTTATAGATCTTTTTCATTTTTTTTCTTTTTTAAATGATTTCTTTTTTTTTTTTTTTTTTTAAAGATTTTTGTTTTATTTATACATACAAGCTGGGGTACAGGCCAGAGGCGTAGGGCGGCGAGAGGGTTCACCAGAGACAGAGTGGGGAGCAGAACAGGCAGACCAGAAGTACACTGCTGAGGGGAGCAGCGGGCGAGGCAGGAGAGGTCTGCCGCACCATGTGGGATTCTCCCCGGCCGGGCGTCGAACTCGCGTCGCCGCTGCCGACAGCTCCACAGCCCAGCGCTCAACCGCTGCGCCACCGGGGAGGCCCTCATTTTTTTTTCTTTATCCAGCTTGGAGTTCAGTAAGTTTCTTGAATGTCTAAATTAATATTTGCCTCAAATTCAGAGGACTTTGGCCATTATTCCTTTAAAAGTTCTTTCTGCTCCCTTTTCTCTCTCTTCTCCTTCTGATGCTTGCACTACACATGTATATTTCCACATTATTGGTTTCCACAACTCTAAGGTTCTGTTCTTTATTTAAATTATTTTTTTCTTTCTATTCTTCAGACTAGATAGTCTCAATGACATATATTCAGGCTGACTGATTCTGTCTCCTGCCCACTCAAACATATTTTTGAGGCTCTGTAGTGAGTTTCTCATTTCTTTTGCACTTTTTCAAACCCCAACTTTCTCTTCAGTAATTTTTTTTTATTATTTCCATCTCTATTGCTTTCTCAGGTATTTTGTTTTGTTGTGTTTTTATTGGGTTTTTTCTCTCTTTTTTTTTATTTGTGTCTTTTACATTACTGTATATTCCCCGTAGGTTTCCCACCACCAATTCACCCGTGTACCGTCACCATAGTCCCTTGTGCTCCCCTCTTCCCCATTCTGAGCCCCAATCCTCCCTGCTCTCTTGCTGATTGTCGCTCTTGTATTTGGTTCCCCTATATTCCTGTTATAAGTGAAACCAACCCAGATGCCCAAAAATAGATAACTGGATAAAGAAGATGTGGTACATATACACAGTGGAATACTATTCAGCATTCAAAAAAGATAAACACATGCAATTCGCAGCAACATGGATGGAACTAGAAGGGATCATGCTCAGCAAAATAAGCCAGAAGGAAAAAGAAAAATATTGAATGGTCTCAGGTATTTTTTTTAATGTGAACTATTACATCATCTGCAAATAAAGATGATTTTACTTCTTTCTTTTCCATTTGCATGTTTTTAACTTCCTTGTCTTGCTTTATTGTATTGACTAGGACATTAATTACAACACTGAGTAAAAATAGCTGTCACAGGTGTTCTTGCCTTGTTCCTAATCTAAGGGGGAAGTCATACAATACTTCATAACTGATATACTATCAATTTTTTTTACAAAAAGCCCCTTTTTGCATTTACTGAGATATGCATATAAAGGGGGTTTTCTTTATTTGGATTAGTGTAGTGAGTTTGAGTGATAAACCAACCTTGTATTTCTTGGATAAACATCATAGAATAAACTTGGTCATTTTGTAAGTTGCTTAATTTGACTTGCAACTTTTTTTAAGGGTCTTTATGTTCAGAGTAGGGAGATATTTGTCAGTAATTTTCCTGCAAAGTCTTTGATACCTTTCATGGTCTCATGTGGCTTATATTGTGCTAATAAAACCAAAAAGAGATTATTTCCTATTTCTTTATTTTCTGAAATAGTTTATGCACTATTGATATTTGTTTCTCCCTTAATTTTTGAATCCACCAGTAGAAGGATCTGAAACCAAGGTTTTTTTTAATGGAAAGTTTATTTTTTTATTTTTACTGTGAATTCAATTTATTTAATAGACAGAAGTATTTACATTTCTACTCTTCTGTCAATTTTAGAAAAAGTATTTTTGAAGATATGTGTGCATTCCTTTTAAGTTGTAGATTTCTTGGCATAAATGTGTTCATAATATTCTTATTGCCACTTTAACATCTGCAATATCTGTAGAATGTCACCTCTTTCATTCTTGAAATTAGTTATTTGAGTTTTCCCTCTCTTTAGGATATGTTTTGCTAGAGGCTTTCCAATTTTAGTAATATCTTCAAAGAACAAACTTTTTGCTTTGATAATTTTATCTATTGTTTGTGCATCATTTATTTCATTTATCTTTGCTCTCCCTGAATGTACTCACTAGATAGCTTTTGTTCTACTCAATGCAATGAAACCTGTTTGTCATACTAAATTTTTTATCACTTTCTTTGTTTCAAGATGTGTGGATCAGGACATGAGGAAGAAATGTGATCTTATAGAAAGTACTTTGCTCTTGTATCTTACATTTCAGAATTGTTACTTAACATTCCTTATCCTCATTTTTTTTAATATATAGAGAAAATAATTTTTACACAAAACTTATGAGTAATTAAATGCCTGAAAAATAGTAATCAGTCTGAATGGTTGACCTCAGGAGCTGGAGAATTTCCATACTATCTCTGCAGTCTATTAGTGAATAACTTTTATTTTACATAACCTGACTCTGCCAACTTGAAGTATAGTTAATCTGTGATGGGAACAATTCTCAAGATGGAAGACTTCCCAACTGTTGCTATAAATATTCTCTAGTACTCACCTTTTTCTAAACGTCATCTGGAAGATACTAAGGAACTTAGTAAACTGAAAGTTTAATAAACATCGTCATAGTGTTCAAAATGAAATTCTGTCTTTTTGTTTAGTTTTTATGAAAATCTCTTGCCTTGAAAAAATTCTTCTCCCTATAAGCTGGCAATATGATTTAGATTTTTGCCTCCAAAATTAGTGGAACAAAACAGTAACTACTTATTTAACTCAATTGTGGTTCAGCAAATTAGGTTGAGCTCAGCTGGATGTTCTTCTGCTTGTTTTCGTTGAGTTTACTCTGTATTTTCAGTTAGCTGTTGGTCAGTTAAGTAAGTCTGCTTCTGGTGTTTGGCTAGTGTTGATTTGGGGGCAGGAGGGAGGTCGTGCAGCATGTCTCTCTCCTTACAGCAGGATGTTCCATGGATGTTCCGATGGTCACTCAGGATTCCAAGAGGGCAAGAGTGCAAGGTCCTATGTGCAATCTGCTTCCAAACCTCTGCTTCAATCACATTTGCTAATGTTTCACTGGTGAAAGCAAGCCCTTGGGCCAATCCTGAATCAAGGGGCGAACAACAGACTCTACCACTTTAAGGCACTTGGCTGCCAAAAATTACAGCCACTCTTGTTATTTACTATATTCGTCCTGGACTCTGGATGAGGCCGAGATGGAGAAAGTCGTCATCAGTGTGTCTGGGATTTTAGTAAACGCATGCTCTGCACCAGAGGATGTTGGACACAAGCCCTACATCACCACCCAGCTGTACTTTAATCTGTGGAGAGTTTCCCTGGTGTATAAACGAATACATTTCACTCAGAGACTACAAGAAAAGCATTTGATCCTCCAGATTGCAGAATTACAAACTTTTCTTTGTTATTTCCCCTCCTGTGCTTCTTCCTCTTTCCCCCAATCACTGTGCCCCCCATCCCATTTGACGCTTCTAATAAGCGCCTGCCACTGACTGTCTCAGACTTAGAGAATGGCTAGGAATAGTGCCAAATACCTGCTGCTTTATCTGAAATGGGGCATGAGGCTCATAAACCCCAAAATAAGATCAAAGAGATCTGACAGCCCAGGCACAATTCTCAAGTCCAATTTAGAGCCCTTCAGATTGAGCCCACAGCATGAGGGCAAGTGCACATACTTGAACACTTAGCACAACTCTGGCCCTGAACACCTTCAAACACACACAGACTGGGACTCGCAAAGATCATTTCCACAAATATGCAGTACAGGATGGGGTGGGGTGCGGTGGTGAGGAGGGGAAGCAAAGGAGGTATTTTCCCTAGCGTGACCACAGCCACAGTTCATTCTGTGGCCGGCTCGCTGAGGTAGCTATCTTTCTAGCATTTGTGCCTACCCTCCCAATATTTCTCTTTAGCATCATCTCTTCATTATCAGAAGGCATATCAGTCAGCTACTGTGTCAAAAGACACACCCCAAATCAGGGTCGTGAAACAACATTTACTAAGCATCACGAGTCTATGGGTTGGCTAGATAGTCCTGCTGATTTGAAGCCCAAGCTTGGTTTCCTAGGACTCACTCAGGAGTATAGTTACAGCTGCAGATCCCAAGGGGACTGGCGATCTAAGATGACCTCAGCTGGGAATGCAGTCTTGCTCAATCTGTCTCCCACATTCCTTTAGCAGGTTAGCCCAGTGATAGCCTCAAGTTCATTGGCAAGGAACAGAGTGGCAAGAATGCAAATGTCAGTTCACAAGTATTTTTACAAAACTCCACTCGCATCTTGCTCACTCCCCAAGTCTCACAGGTGAGCCCATAGAGAAGGGGTCCATCAGAATATCTTCCCCACAAAATGGGAGACATCAACACAATTGATCATCCAGTGGTGTAAAATCATGAGTATTTAAATAGCATCTGTGGTTTTTCTGTCATGTTATTGAGCAGTCCGTGGGCCTAGCCTTGCCCTTGAGAGTGGGTCCCTGGATCAGTCACTCTTGGGTTGTTTCTTCCACACCTCATTGGCAAAAGGCTTCATGAGACTCAATCAGTCTGGGCTGGTGAGGATCAGGGAGAGGGAGGTGCTGTGGCCAGTCTGTTAGCGCGCCCACAGGGGTGTATGAGTATGTGGGTCCAGGCCTGGGGTTAGCCCCGTGTCTTCTCTCCTTTGGCCTCATTCCACATCATGCCCCAGAGGTCTCACTTATAGAAGAGGCTTTAGCCTTTGAACAGCAAAACTCCATCGTCTGACTCACATTCTTCTGTGGCTCAGCCTAGCACCCCTCCTCTCAGCCTCCACTGCATGGACAACAGAAAGAACTGACACCCAGAGGGGGCTTGAGGTACATATGGGGGGTGGGGAGGGGCCTTAGCCTGAATATAGGTAGACTACTAAATATGTACAAATAGGGCACTGAACAGAATCTACCTTTTAAACTATTTCTCTACCTTATTGTTGATTAAAAGTTGCACCCAAAATGTAATCAAGCATGGAAGTAAAAAGGAGACAAACATGATATCATGGTAAAAAAAAAAATCAAGAGTAGGAAGTGCTGAAATGCATCATCCTGGGTGATCTGATATCGCTTGCTGGATAAGGGGAATTGGAGGCCCAGACATCTGTCTGGATTGGCAGGAGGGATGTTCTTGATGGAGGGGGTGGTTCTGCTCAGGTCTTCTGAACACTAAAGGCTGAGACCTGTCTCTCCCTTCACAATTTCTGCTTCCAGCAGCTGTTTTGCTCACCAGCCACTGTTTCTGACCTTTCCTGGACTCTGAGGTGGCCCTAGAGAGACTTCTTCTCCCTCGTCCTGAGCATAGAGGGGCTCCTCAGCCCTCATCCTACCTGGGCAGCTGAGCCCCACACATCCCCCACCTGCCTCAGCAGTGAGGTCACCAGCTATTTCAATCCTGTGACCAAGGTGTGAACCACAGCCCAAAGGGAGGATGTGCGCCCAGAGCTGGTACCGAGGTGTGATAGGATTTCAAGGTTTTGCAAGTGTCTTTTTTTTTTTCCTATTTTTCTTTTTGTTTCTCTCCTGTGTGAAAATAGCTGTCCTATTACTTTAAGGAAACCATTTCCTTCAGAAAAGTATTAGTGTTAAAAAGATTTAATTTACATTCAACTCAGAAATAAATGTGTTTCCGAAATTTGTGGAGAGTCTATGGTATCATTTTCGTCTTCTTGCATCAGAGGCTCTTGGGAAATGTTCAGAAGCGGATTTTCCTTGATTCCTCAGTGTTCTGCAATAGCTATTCCACAGCCTCAACCATCATCAATAACCACGGCATTACCAAGCTTACCCGAGCTCCACTCTCTGCTGGACACTTGGGAGAGAGAGGTCAACCCACTGCTGCCACCCTCAGGGAATGCCAACTCCACCCAAGACGTCATTGAACAGAATAAGGCAGAAGCAGGCGATGGAAGCCTGGAGCTGGAAGAGATCTTACAGAGTTCAAAGCACTTATTTTACAAATGAAGAACAGAAACCCACAAAGTTCACTTAAAAATTCCATTTCAGTTAGACCCAAGAGTAGGTGCCTTCACTCTCAGGTCAAATGGCGTCTCTAAGAGCGATTGCTGTGTGGAGAGGAGCAGTGTGACCCTCAGTAGCAGGGGGAAGAGGATGACATGGGAGTCTTTCCCTCATCTCTTATAAATGGAAGGTTCCCTCTGGACCTCTTCCAGGCCTTAACAGTGAGGAAAGCTGATAGAATTACAGTGCCTGTGCACTGCGGGCATCTGAATTTTTGTGTACTCACACTCTGGAGAATGCGTCCTCCTGCCCATTCTATTTTCCACCCACCCCCATGGACTCACTAATCAAAAGACCACAATACAGATGTCACAGGCCAGGTAACTGGTTTAGGGGGAACCGAGCGGTGGGTTTCTGTCCATCACACATGAAGTCCAGATGTCGTTGGCTGGTAGTCATATATTCTTTGTGGGCTAAAGGGAAAGAAGGGCTGTCCACCAATTAAGAAAAGGAGGGCCTCCCTGGTGGCACAATGGGTTAAGCGTAGAGCTATGAAACTATCCAGAGCCACTGCAGCACGAGTTCTATCCCTGGCCAGGGAGCTTCCCACATGGCGCAGCAGACCTCTCCTGCCTCGCCCGCTGCTGCCCTCAGCAGTGTATTTCAGTCGATCTGCCTGTTCTGCTCCCCACTCTGTCTCTGGTGAATCCTCTCACCCCCACACCTCTGGCCTACACCCCAGCTTGTATGCATAAATAAATAAATCTTTAAAAAAGAAAAGAAGGAAGCAGATATGTGGGGGAAAACAACAACAGAGACTAAAGACAGAGGACAAGGCTATGCACCAAAGTTCTCGTCTTCAGTTTCTGACGCCAGCCATAGTACTATTAATAAGTCTGCAAATGTTACTACGTCGGCATATATTAATGTGTGTTTATTTATTATAAATGACCTTTTATGCTTCAGCTAGAGTTGTGTTTCTATTATGAATAATGAATACATACTGGGAAAGATTATTGAATTCTATTACATTCTTTCAGGAAATTAATATATATTAGAAAATGAGGAAGAGAGGGTTAGCTTGTGGGCCCAGAACAGGCTGAGCTGTGAAAACCTGTTCATTAGACGGAGCTTCAGGCAATGGCAGATGCGCCGGGAGAGTCTGCCCTGTGTAGCCAGCACGTCCGCCAGGCTGGCGCGGGGCAGGCGCCCAGAGCACAAGGGGAGGGATGGCCGTTGCCTACCTGGTCGTTGTGCCTGAAATTGAGGCCAGTTTCAGAACACAAAGGAAGTCTAAATTCAGAATGCTCCAGGTTTGAAAGAAGTACAGAAAGTCCGTCCAAGCACTAGGGTGGTGTTTAGGAGGCGTGGGCCAGGAACCTGAGAGCCCCGACACTACTGCATTTGAGCAGAACAAGCAGCCTCAAGCAAAGGATAAAAGAGACTTCCAGTGCTCCATACCTCAAGATGCTTTATTATTTAGACCCAAGATATCAGAGACACGACTGGATGGGAAGCTGACCTCCAAGGGGTCTCATTCCTCTACTCAGCCGGTGCCTTGAAAAGCTCAATGACCACTGTCCCAGTTCACTCCCAGTCCCGCGCAACAGGAGACCCTCTCCTCCTCACAGGTGCCAGGGCTTAGTTCTCCAGCTATGTAAGTCATCACTCCTTTCCTTTTCATAAACGTTTATAGGTAGAATATCACCTCTGAGACTTAGCTCTCCCTCCTTTTCTTTGAAAGGACCAACCTCTCATTTTCCCTAGCAACTTCCAAAATGATCATCGGATGATAAAGGAAATAAAAGATGACAACTCTCCCGGGCTCTTTCCTGTTTGTATGTTTCTCCTCCCTTACCATGTTATCTCATCAAAACCTAAATCATTGACAGATAAAATGTAAATAATTTGCTTAACTTATTTGCAAATATATTTGAAGAGTTTACCGTTGTCTGTCCTTCGTGGGCTGAGATTTTAGGACTGCAGAGGTTTTTTGAGATCATACGACCTCAAGAGGAAATTCTTTCCTAGAACAATCGACAACTCACCCTGGGTGACCGTGGGGACTGCCTTTGCCGTAAGACAGTCTCTGGTTCTCATGTGAACTCTAATTATGATTTCATACATGTAATTGTTGCTTCTGTCTCCCCGGTACTTTGCTTGTCTCCCCTACATGCTGGATGTTGTCTCCGAGGGCAATTAGAGATACTAGATTAAAAACCAGGCCACTGGCCACAGGCAAAATAGTAGGAGCAGTAAACCTTAAAGAGACTGAACCGACTCTGGGTTTTATTTCCATTAATTTTTTTTTAAGTTTCCTTGAATTGTTTATTTGGTAAAATTTTTACTACAGAGCCCCATCAACCAGCTTCAAGTCTCTATAAAATATCTCTAGCTAGCTTTCAAATGTGAATTTCAGTATGTAAAAGAGAGAATTTCATTATCTAGTGGTAACATACATGCCAATAATCTGATTTATTAAAGAATGAAGATTACAGCATGAAATCATTTCCTTACTTTTTAGCACTTCACACACAACCTAAACTCACCCACTCCCACCACCCATGCATGTTAAGTGTTTTGTGAGCACATAATATTAGAGGTTTTCTGTCACCTTAAATAAAGGCCATTTTTTCCTTATCTAGTCAATGAAATTTCCCTGGCACCTACACAGAATTCATTACTTCTACCAAAAAATGACACTGAAAATGACTTCATAATGTTTGTCAAATATATTGTTAAGATTCCTTGAATGAGTTTGAGCAAGTAGAGGTGAAATATTTATAGTCATTTCTTTAACATCTATTATATATATTATTAGACTTTCCAAGTATAAATTGTGTAACAGATTTAGGAAAAATTCAATTGCACTGAGAGAGTAAAGATTAATATCTTTATTTTATAATTATGATTTTATAATTATGAATCTGGAAATCTTCAAGATAAATACTGGTAATAAAATTTCTCAAATATCCATTTTGATAAAATTCTGACCAAATCTTTTTAAAAAATAGTACACAGCTCCAAAAACCTGATAAAACTTCAACCACAACTTCACTGCCAGCAGTTTAATGTCACTGAAGCAAGTGTGTCAAACAATACCTCTATCATTTGGATTCGAGGAATAGATTATCTTTTATATCTTGAAGTTGAGCTGTTGGACTTAATTAGCTTCAAGCCTGCAACATTGTGCAGAAGCAAATGGGAATGCTGGTCTCATCCCATTTGAAGGAGCTGACAGAGTGATATTACAAACCAGGAGATACAATATTCCCATAGCAAAGAAATTTCCATTAGTTATTTGATCTAATATTTCAATGGGAATTTATGTGGTGTGGATTTATTAAGATGATGATGGACGGAAGTAGCTGACTAGCTTTGCCAAAAGACTCCTGCACATCTGAATGTTCCTCCTGCAGAAGATAATAGCCATCTGTTCTTCTTATCCACTGGGGAATGAGCAGGGGGATATTGGTTAATAACATGGTTAAGGAGATTCAGGGTACACAATGAATTTCACATCTGACAAGTTCCTTGGACACTGGAACCATTGACCAAGGGTTCTGAGTGGGTGAAATGCCCTTCTCTGGAGGCCATCGATATATGTGTCTGGCAGAATATAAATGTGGTGCTACCAGAGGGGAAGAATGGCTAGTTGATGTCTGGATTCCAGCATTCCAGCCTGGTGGTATTTATTTTAAATCCTCTTCCTGTCCTGGGAGGAGATCTAGATTTCCCTTTATGATTTTGAAGACATCTTCCTTTTATTTCATTCTCTGGAAAAAGAAAAGACTCAAGGGTCTTTGCAAGGAAGAAAGTGTGATGTCTTCGCGGAAGCAAGCGTGTGGCTCGTACTTGTAATTCAAATGAACCATGTATTTAAAGACATAAACATTTACACTGGAAATGAGCAATTATCACAGTCTTTCCCCTCCCAGAATGTGTGTGACATGGGGTTCTGATTTTTCTCTTGACACACATAATGATAACTTAAGAAAACAGGTTTAAAGAGATTTAAGTCAGAATTATAGACTGGAATGACTTGAAAGCATTTGAAAATTATCTGGTGGATAAGAAAACTGAGTCACAGGGTGGTGGAATTAAATGAGGGTCACAGGATGATTCAAGCTTGGTGGGAAAACATTTACAAAAGAAAAAAACAAAATGAACTATTTTAATCCAAGGTGAAGAGGAGTAACCAGGAAATCTAGGATGCAGCGGAAGAGAGGTAAAAACATTGCCTTGAAAGGAACAAAAGGTTGCAGGGTTGCCCATAACTTATAAAGACTGGGGATGCAGTTTGCCAGTCAAGATACAAAGATATAAAATGGATGGAGAAGGGGTGAGAGAAGAAACTGAAAATTGGTAGATATCATCTCTTTGGTCAAAACACACCCAAGAATCTTTTTCTTTGGGAACTGACCATGACCGGCAAAGCTAGTCAGCTACTTCCGTCCATCATCATCTTAATAAATCCACACCACATTTAACTCCTAAACTGAAGGTAAAAGTCCCTGTATTAGATTTTCTAAGCACACTGGTGTTCAAGACAGAGATTTTCCAGAGGTTTTTGTATGCTAATTTTACTTTATACCCTCCCTACCTCCACACCCTCCCTTCCTGCCACTCTCTTCTTTCCTTCCTCCCCCCCCCCACTTCCCTCCCTTCCTCCTCCTCTCCTTGCCTATATTTCTTCCTCCCTCCAGGTCCTCCCTCAAGGTCCAGTCCTCCTTTCCCCACCACCTCTTCCTCCCCCCGCCACTTCCTCCTCCTCTTCCTCTTCTCCTCCCTCTTTCTACTTTATGACAAACTTTCACAACTCAACTCCTTAACTCTTGTGCAAGATGCGATTCCACTCTAATAGCTAATTTTTCCAACTGTACCAATTGCCAAATGGCCAACACCAATCCTTTCGATACAAAATTAAAGCAATAAAATTATTTCCACTTAAGGAACATACAGTTCCTTAGACTATTCAAAAGACTATATTTCTATGTTGAATGGTGTCTTGGTTTGCGTTAGACAATTAAGTCACCCCTCTGCCCAGTGAGAAACCCCATCTGTTCCAGGGGGTCAGTATAGCAGGGACAGACTGTGCTCGTGTGCAATACCCCAAGCTCTTCCCTTGACATGATGGCAAAGCATCAGGTGGTTGGGCCTCCAAGGTCAGATCAGCATCGGCCCTCTGTACGTGCAGGATGTGCAACTAACTCAAGCAAAGGCTTCTCTTTGCCAGCTCAACATCTAACAAAAATCTTGAAGTATTTTGAAGAGTCCTAGCTGGGAATGAGACCCCTCTCTCAGTGACCTCTTTCAACACCTTCGGTTTCAAAGAATCTTGATGGTTTCAAATCTGAGTGCAAAGGAACAGCAGAGGTTCTATAAAATCTTGCTCAAGGGCCTCCCTGGTGGCGCAAGGGGTTCAGCGCAGTGCCATGGAGCTGGCGGCAGCTGCAGCAGCGCAAGTTTGATGTCCCGCAGGAGAATCCCACATGGCGCAGCAGACTTCTGTCTTGCCCGCTGCTCCCCTCAGCAGTGTATTTCGGTCTATCTGCCTGTTCTGCTCCCCGCTCTGTCTTTGGTGAACACTCTCACCACCCCACACCTCTGGCCTACACCCCAGCTTGTATGCATAAATAAATAAATCTTAAAAAAAAATCTTGTTCAAACATAAGCTTTGGGATCGGCTCTTCCTTTAGTTGCTTCTCAGTTATGCTGCTAGAAGAAGCAGGCACAGCTGTCTCCAGCCACATGACTCGTGCTGGTCACCCTTCTCTGTGGGTTTGCTGTGTGTTTTAACTGAGTTCTCATCTAAAGGTGCTGCGCAAAAAGCCTGGCCTGCCATGAATACTCACAAATGCTCGTTACCCTGATACTTGACCGAATGTTAAGTAGATGAAGTATAAACTTCACAAGCTGCCCAATTGTTGATTCTCAATACAACAGCCTGTTAAAACATAGTACAGATCCTATCAGGTTTGACTCAGATCTCTCCAGCAATGTTCTTCTCACTTGAAGCAAAAGCCAAAATTCGTAGCAAGGCCTTTGACCCATACTCACACCTCTGACCACCTCTCCCACCACCCATCCCTTAGGTCCCCTGCTTCAACTACCTAGATCCCATTACCTCTTTCTGCCAGGATAAGTTTCCCCAATGTCCTCAAGGGCAGTAGCCTACATCTTTTTAGGAATTAAGTTAAAACTCTCCGTATAGGTGAGGCCATTAATCAGCTCACATAAAATAAGCAGATCTGTCTATCTTAGGACCCTATGGCTGCTTCCCCTGATTTCTCCAAATCACTAGTTGTCACCATCCACCATATTTTATCTTAACTACTGTTTCTAGTCCCTCTTCAACTTGAATGTGACTCTACCAGGGAAGGAATTTTATATATTTATGGCAACATCCCCAGTACCTTGCACAAGCCTGATAGGGCCAAGGCACTCCCTGTGTGTTTTTTGAGAGTAAAGAATAATTTTTCTAGCAGAGGTGTGGTCCAGCCTTGCTTCCAGGCTTTAACAGACTGACATCCATCATAATCTGAGTTGGCAGCGCCCCCTTTTTCCCCACAATGCCCACTCTTGCCCAACACTGCAGATTCTCTAAGTTCTAGAAGTCCCACAGAAGGTGGAGAGAGTTAGGGCCATAATGGCCAGCTGAGGCAGCTGTCCTAGAGCCATCAAAGACTCACTCTTCATCTCCCTGTCATCTGTCACTTAATCCCCATTTGCCAGGTTTAGCCCCTTTACTGATGCCCATTCTAACAGGAGTCCTTGATCCAGTCCACTTTGGCATCAAATTTACTTCTCTGAAACCATTTTCATTGCCTTACTCCTCTGAGACCTGCAGTTCCTCCCTATTGTTTACAGCTTCAGAGCCAGGCTCAGGGTATGTTTGCAAACCTTCTTCATCTTGTCCCTTTCCTGTCCAGAGTGAGCCCCAACATGTTCCAACTTCAGTCCTGCTCCAGATTCTTCCTGATTTTGCACATGTCCTGTGTATTCCTGCTTCCATGACTTTTTCCTTCTGTTCTTCCAAAATGCTCCCTGTCTCTTCTGCCAATGCAAATCCACTCAAGAGCTCAAGATTCAGCTCAAATCACACATGATCCAAGAAGAGTTCACCCATCAGTCACTGCGTGCCATGCC
>PVIJ01005080.1:55214-108641 GCA_004024925.1 Scalopus aquaticus
GGGGGGGCAGCTGTCCTCTGGCTTAACCTCATTTCCTTTCGAAGAGCCAGGCTCAGCACTTACCCTTCCTGTACCCCAACGTCAGGCCAGCTGCACTGCTGTCCCCCAGGCTGAGAGTTTTCCAGGCTAGCAGAAGGCACTGGGAACATACGCTGGATGCCAGGGTGATGCCTAGTCATATGTCCGACTGCAAGGACAGCAGAGCAGAGCCTGCAGCATGCCCGCCCCAGCGGGCTCTCACCATGTCCTCAGACTGCAGAAGTTGCTCACAGCTGTCAGCTGCCTCCCTCCATACACGGCAGTCAGGCACTGTGCAGGACCCTTCACAAGGACCGCCTCTTCTCAAAATCCTCACCACAACGCTGAGTGAGTCCACTGACTCATCTGTGAAACGGGACTACTCAGGTTACAACCCACCCCCAGCTTCCAGGAGAGAGGACCCCAGCGCAGGCCCGTCTGTCCGCATAGCCGCAGGCTCTGCAGCACAGCACACCAGCCACCTGCCCCGGGAGCCAGACTCACAGTCTCTAGTCCAGCTCAGCAGATCACCCTGGGTCTCCCCAGGGTCTCCCTCTAAGAGATGTGTGTGCAAACTCGCCTCTCCACTCTTAGTTGCTTCCCATCTCACAGGTTACTTTTGAAACTGTAATTTGCAAAAGCATCAAATTCCTGATGGGAACCAGAGATGGGAGAAATTATTGCTACTTTTCTGTTTCTGTATCTGCACATTCACATCTTACTCTCTCATTTCTCCCAAAATTTTTGAGGTAGGGATCACTGTCCATTGTGGTCCTCCCCACAACACGCTACAAGTCTCTGAAAGCTCAAAGAATACAGGAGGTGCTCAATAAATACTGAGGGTGTAGCATGATCACAAGAAAGGCTCGAGGCCTTCCCAACCTCACCCTTCCCCTGGACACCGCTGCTCAGAGGCGCACGGAGCAGCCGGGCTGGGGCAGTCCCTCCTGATCTTATCAGTATGATGTTCTGTGTACAACCACATTTGTCTATAGACTTTTCCAGAAGCCAAGGGATACGGTGCTGCTAATTCCAGGAGAGGACTAATTTCTTACTCTGAGCTTTTGTATCTCACCTTATAAATTTTTATGATTTTTACTAATACTTGTATATTTTATAAATTGTTAAGCTATCCAAGCAATGTTGGTAAGGAAGTCAAGTCAGATACCCTGATCTTTTTGGTTTTACATTCCAGTGCACTGGCCTGAAAAGGGACTGCCAAAGTGAATTAGGGGGGCCTCCCTGGTGGCCTGGGGGTTAAGACTCAGCACTGTCACTGCTATGGCGTGAGTTTGATCCCTGGCCAACGAACTGACCCACATGGCCCAGCAGACTTCTCCTGTCTCGCCCACTGCTCTCCTCAGTAGTGTATTTCAGTCAATCCCCCCCTTCTGCTCCCCACTCTGTCTCTGGTGAGTCCTCGCACTACCCTTACCTCTGGCCTACACCCCAGTTCTTGTATGCAAAAAAAAATTAAGTTAATTAGGGTCTGATATGATGATGTTCACTCTTACAACAGTAACGTTGTTTTGTATTTGTTTTTGTTTTTAACATTATAAGGCATTTCTGCATTATTTCATCTGTTCTTTTCCAAAATTCTGGTTCTAGGTAGAACACAGATCACCCCCATTTCACCCATACATATCTCCTGGCACAGACAATGGCACTCAGGTCCCCAGGCAGATCTCTCCCCTCTTTCCAGCCTGGTTACCAGACGGTGGCCAGGCCATGTGGGCTCAGGAGGGCAGTTTAGGGGACACGGGTGGGCTGCCCTGCAGAAAACATGGGGGTGATGGGGGTGCTGCAGTTGTGAGAGCTGCTGGCTAGGCAGGACTCCTCTCCCCACATCCCAGGCCCTCTTTGGCCTGGCCAGCCGGCTTGCTGTGGCTCAGCCCACAAGTCCTCTGCCTGCCCCCACGCTGGCCAGCAGTGCCATGCGATGACGCCAGGGCTTTGTGCTGGTGACTGCGCTTTCCCAGCGCTCTCCTGCCATATCATGTTTTCTCAGCTTGTTCTAAAACTCGTCTTCCTGACCCTCCCAGTCCTCCCTGACCCTTTCTCAGGTCACCCACAGGGAGTTCACTGAGGACTCCACGCTTTGTTCGTCTCCGCACAGCGGCTCACACCCTCACCCCCTTCTCTGAGAAGGAGACTCAGCTCAGGCCCGCAAGGCTGTTCCTCCCCAAGAACCCCCTCCGTGGACGCTGACCTCACCAGGTAGCCATGGCTGTCTGCTCACCACACCTAAGATCCCAGTTCAATAGCCACACGGGCTCTGTAGGCTGATTCAGTGGAGGCCCTGGAACACCCCGGATCTTAAATACTTGGGGATCTTGAGGATTCCCATTCTGTCACTGTGACTCCGCACCACCTTCCCTGTCATCTCTAGCAGGAGCGGGGACAACTTGCTAATGGTAACTGGCTTCTACATTTACTCCTTTTCTATTTATCTCACTGGAAGCGACTGGACCAGACTTGCAATCAACATAGCCCTTTCCAAGTGGTAGTTTCTAATGGGGCCTTTGGGGGCAGATGTGATATGGGGTGCACATTTACTGAGGTGGGGGGCCTTACTCCTAAAACATATACAGTGTTGTCACCCATGCTTCAGTTAAAGAACTAAAAGGATAGATGATTCCATGCTGAACTTCTTAGGTGTGTCCTATGCGACCGGGGATAAAATTCCACACTAAAGACTGTCTTACAAGGCCTCACCCACTTCCCTGTGTAGCTCCAGCGCCCCCACTTATGTCCCCACCCTGCCACCCTCTTCGTAAAGTCACTTGGGTCCTATACTGGCCATCTCAATGCCTTTGCACACTTTCTCCTCTGCTTGAATTTTTTTTTTTTCCAAGTCCTCCTCATAGAAAATTCCAGTTTAAAAATGAGTCTGGCATCACAGCTTCTCTGAGTCCTCCACCTACATCATGAATTACATAAACTTTTCAGGCATTTTAGTGAATATTTTTTGTTGCACATATAGCAACATTTTCTCACACTGCATTTTGTGGAGTGTTGGTTTGTCTCATTATATTGTCCCTTGAAGGTAGAATTTGCCTCTTCATTTTCCTTCTTCACATCCCACACTGTGTCTGTGACCAGCTGACTGGGCAGGTCAGAGGCTGCACCTCAGAGAATTCAGGAAACTCTCCACAGGAGAAAGTCAAGTCTCCCACGGCCAAAGTGTTCACCATTATCCTATTAAGAATAGTCTATTAACTACCCACCTTAGTAGTTAATGCACACAACTGCAAATGACATACAGACCCATCATTCCAGGGTGGATGGAGTTCTCACTAAGAAGTTCAGTATGGAATCATCTCTCCTTTTATTCCTTTAACTGAAGATTTTGATTAACAAATTTAACGATCACTATTTTTATAGCAAAAATGCATCAACTTTGTATAATTAGAATAACCAATATCATTGGACTTTTTCTAAGCAATATGTATGTGTTGTTTCATTGAATTCTTGAACTGCTTTGCAAGGTAAAAATCATCAACCTTGTTTTATAGGTAGAGAAACTGAGGCTCAGAAAATAAAAGCATCTCATAAGAAAGAACTATCTGAATCACAAAGAACCAGCTGATAAGTGTATCCAAGATTCCAGGGTTCACTGGGGACAGCCCAGGTTTGACAGCTCTCCGCACCTGCCAATGAGGGATAATTTCTGTCCACACAGTGATCTACCAGCAGTTGCTTACAGCTTTCATTGAGTTATGCATTATTCCTAAGTAAAGATGAAATCTGTTAACTATACACATTCATTATAAAACAGCCGAGTGGTATGGAAAAGTATAAAGAAAACTGCCTTACCATGATTTCAACACCTTGAGAAAACCACTGTGAATATTCTGAGGGGTGTTTTTAAGATTATTTCCTATGCACGCATACTCATACATATAAACATTTTCTTTAAATAGAGTAACACTATACGAGTTTAGTAACCTTTTCTCCGATGACTGTCTTTCTTCCTTTGTAAGCTACCTTTTTTTCTTACTATGTTGCAGCCATATCTCTACTGCAAATGTATATAGTCTATTAAATGTAGATCCATTTTATGGAAGGCAGCATGCTAATAAATGAATATATCCTAATTAGGCTTATATTTTGTTCCCAATGTTCTGTTAATGACAAGAAATGACAAAAATTCATTTTCCCCTTTTGGTCAGGCTAGGAAGTCACCATGAGAGGCAATATAAAATTTTCATTGCTTTGATCACTAATGAGATTGAACAAATGTTCATGAATTCCATGACCTCATATAGTGTTTCCTTTGTGAATTATTTAGTTTTGTTCCTTTGTTTTCTTATTTAAGTTTTTTCATCTCCTTGGTTTCTAGGAACAATTAAAATGAGATAGTCATCTCTGCTCTGCCACATAATTTGCAAAATAATGGCGAGAATTAACTTCAGAGATCCTCCAGGATAGCCCCCCATTTCACAGATCATTAGACCATCCAGAGAAAGGAGGTGACTCATCAGGTTCTCATGATTAAATCCTGCCTTTTCCAGTAACTCACAAAGATTCATTGACTCAGTTCACTCACATCTCAAGCATACCACCCTGCTTTTTCTCATAAAACAAAATATACTTCTCCGTTGACCGGGGCTTGATATCATCAAGTCCTTCCTGTGAAAAAAATCATAATAGAAAATAGCACTGCAGTCCATTTTTATTGGACTTTTCTACCCAAGAATTTTTTTCACTAGAGAACAGAAGGAGGCCCTGGGAAGGAAATGTCAGCCTTGGGCACATCGTGTGGACCTTCTTCTGTGTGAAGAAGGGGAACTCAGTGGGGGCAATTCTCCTGGTCTTTGTAAGCCTAATGAAGATTTCTTGGATTTCATCATTTTTTAGTTAATAAGACATTTTTAACACTCTTTGCATGGTTATGTAGATGGTTTCCTGGCTGCAGTTTGCTGTGGTGGGTGAGGAGTACATTTATTGTTTTTATTTTTTAAATATATATACATATTTATTATTATTTATATCTTTTACATTATCGTGTCTTCCCCATAGGTTACCCACCACCAATTCACCTGTGAACCATCACCATAGTCCCTTGTGCTCTTTGCTCCCCCATTTTGAGCCCTTATCCTCCCCATCCCTCACTGAATGTCTCTCTCTTATCTGGTTCCCCTATATTCTGGAGGGGTACATTTAAAAAGCTGTTATCGCAGGTGTCCCTGGCTAGTGGCTGCCCGCCCCAGCCCAGGCACACCACATCTGCTCAACATGCCTTTCCAAAATCGACTCCGCTTGCATCCTCCTTTGTAGCAGGGAGGGGAATGGCAAGACCCCAAATTAAGAATCACTATAAGCAGAACACACACTTGCCTATCGGCTTTTTAGGACAGACTTGTATGCCTCATTTATTTCTGGAGAAAAATATTATTAGCACAAGGATAGGAAAAGCTGGGTTGCATATGCCAATAAAAGGTCAGTTGTGGGGCGGGGAGCGGGGGAGAGAATACAGTGGGGAACAGGGAGGCCATCAATGAGCATTGGTTGCTGATAGATGGGACCAGATGTCCTGTATTAAGAAACACTAGGACATGGGGAGAATCTAGTCCACTTGTGTGCCGAGAAAGGGAGGGGACAAGGATGCAGATGACCTTGAAGGGAATAGTCAGGGGAGAAATGAAGCAGGTGTTTCCTGCTACCTGCACCTCAGAGGGAAGCTGAGAGCCCTGGAAGTGGATTTTCCAGAGAGGAAGCCACGTTGCTCTATCAGCCTTAATTCAGAGGTCAGACTCAGCAGCCAGCATCTCCAGACTTCCTCCCCCAGCACCTTCCTAGCCCCAAAGAACTGAAAAAATAGTAAAATGTCAGTACAGATGTGTTGTGTAAACACTTTCCACCTTCCTTTCTCAGTTGTCAGCTTTTTGTTTCCTTTTCCATATCAATTTTTATTGTCGTTCTCTCTTTGTAACTAGAGGGAGCGCTGACATCAGCCCTACATGTCATTGCTTTACCCAATTCAAAATTAAAGCAAAAGGTAATATGAAATATTACCTCAAACTTGCACAAAATGTACTGGATTATTTAGCTCTACGCAAAAGGCTATCTATTCCTCTACAAAATTGCTTTGAAAACCAAGACTTTCTTGAGAAGTGAATTCTGATATTTTCATTAATACATGAGCTAGATCTTTTTAAGTCTTTAACGCTCCTCTCCCCTACTCCCCATCTCTCTCTAATAGAATTGGGACACGTGTATGTGCACCCTGTATACACATGTTGAAAAGTAACTAAAATATTTTTAAATATATATTAAAATATTTCCAATTAAGGGGAGAGTGAAACAGGGAAGAAGGAAGAAAGGGAAGTAGAAGAATGAAGGGAGCGAAGGAGGGAGAAAATGAGAGATGGAGAGAAAAAGGGAGGGAGGGAGAAGAACATGGGTTAGTTGGGACGTTCAGTTAAGAGAGAAAATGCCATATATCGTCCAGATGTTTTGTCTACAGAAGACCAAGCATCAGGCTTTTGGGAGAGACTTGGGAAGACACAAAGCTCCTTTCACTGCACAGACAACTGTTGACAGTCCTCTCGCCTCTTTCTTTCTGTGTATGTGTCTCTCCCTTTCAAGCCTTTTTGTGGTCAAATTATAAAGGCCTGTTTAGTGGGAGGAGTGACGTCACACTGACCACAAAAGCTTATATTTCCTGCTACTAAATACACAGCCCCTGCTGACGAGGTGGTCATTACAGAGCGAGCTTGTTCTATGGAGGTCACCCTGAGAGGGGATAAAGGCACTGGGGGAGGGGCTCTGTTGAGAGAGCAGAGTCATTATTCCCAAGGGTGTCTGTCTGCCTGCTGATCCTCATCTTATTAGAACTGAAGGATGAACATAGAAGACTCTTTGTGCTTCCTCCAGACCTTTGTCTCTAAGGATTCTGGGGCATACTGGGGTGCAACATGGTGGAGAAAACAGAACAGAGGAAACTAGGTCTGATTCCTATCTCCTCATTTATATGCTGAGTGACTTTACTTCTCCAGGTCTAAGCATTTCAATCTCCATTTCACTAAAGAGGAAAGAGTCTCATGTTGGGATCAAATGAGATCATGCATTTTAATTTGATTGGTTTTATTTTTAGGGTGCTTTTCCAATCTTAATATCATTTCTTTGGTGCTCACATCCACTTTCCATGAGATCAATGGGGACCGTACTTCTCTTTTCGGAAAGGAGAGAGAAGAGAATAGGTTTTATTTTTGCAAACTTATTTTTATTTTATTCATTTGTTTTCGCAGATGTCACAGTGAAGGGAAAAAAAAAACATTTTAATGAAGGAAAATAAAATCAGCTCAAGTGTTAAAAAAAAGCAACAACACAACAACATTTCCAAGTTGAACAGAGGAAACCACACCAATAACTAGAGGACCACAGAAGAATAAGAGAAGATGTGGTGTGAGATTGCAGAAGAAATAACATTGTTTGGGGACAGGGCTCGAAGCCTGAAGGCAGACGTGGAAAAAGGGTGGTTATCACAGTGGGTCAAGCACACACACTCCTGTGTGTCACTGACATTGACCTGGGGTGATCTGAGGGATTGTAACACACATCTTTGGCATCCCAACCTCAGATGAAACAACTGTATGAAAGCACTTTTTGAATATTTCATGCATTCAGGTTAATTTCAACATTGAGAGAAATAATAAGCCACTGCTTAGCCAACATCATACAGACTTTTCCTCCCCTCAAGTCTGAGCTTTTGACGAAGCAAGACTCAAATTCCCTACATTTTTCCTTCTTTATTTCCACTCCCGCCCTTTCTGGTGAAGGACTATTACACGTAGGGCCTCAAACCCAAAAAAGACTTTGGAATGAGTTCACATGACATTCAATGAAAGGAAATTTTTACCATTATCCATATAATTTAGGTGGTCTGGACAACCAGACTGGATATTTTAGCTGCTGACAAGTTCCTGTAGGCCGGGGATGTCTAGGTTGGTTCTCTATATAAACCAAAAAATCAGAAAATTGCCATGTTCTTTTGGGTCACATGTGCCCACCAGGCCCTTATTGGGGCACACTTTCTGTCAGGGCCACCGGCTAACTTTAAGGGCTTCTGGTAGGCCCAAGGCCAGTTCAGTTCACCTGATCCCAGGCAACGGCTGGGGTGGCATGTCTCAGTTATTCCCCACAAGTTATTCCCCTGGCTCGGACATAAAGCCTTAGCTCCATTAATCATCCTTTTCCTGGAGCATACTAGTTGAGCTCCTGGCTAAGTGTAGAACTATCATTTTCATTTCCTAATTTTAAAAAGTGTGTTTGGTAACAGAGGGAAGACAGACTAGAGAGGCAGCTTCAAATCTTGCCATAGGGGAAAAAACACAGAGAGAAGATTCATTTTCTTTTGCACGTATCTCCACTGTAATGCTGGGGATTGTCCCAGAAGATAAGATCTGTACTGAGAGAGAAGCCTGAGACCTTCAAAGGTGACCAGTACCAGTCTGGAGTGGGTTTAACCATTAAAGGAAGAGCACTCAAAACGGAAGTAGAGTAGCCAAGATGGACGCTCCCATGTGGTTATAAGCTAAAGAAAGAGTCAAGAAGTGCAGAGTATGCAGAAGTGGTGCCAAACTGAAATATAAAATTATAAGGAAAAAAAATTACTTCAAGGTGGAAGCCAAGCAAGCAAGCCGATCAAAGCTAAGTTAACTGAGCAAATGATCTTTAACAGACTCAATATACCTGACACAGAAAGGACCTAAAGATGAGAAGATGTCATTTATAGATGAATTTCATGAAAAACAAGATTCCTAAGGACAAATATTGAATGGAGCCTGAAAGCAGAAGTCAAAAGCTGTCATTGGTTTACTGGGAGGGAAGGAGGCACCAAGGGACACCTGTGTCAAGAGTTAGGACAATGGAAGTAGGAGGACTCCAATCAGGCAGGTTGTGGCACAGGACACAGTACAAAAATGAAAGTCATGGGCTCAGAACTCAGAAAGTAGATAAATTAACAAAATACAAGGAGGAGGGGATTCTTCGTGATTTCCACTGTCTCTGCAGAAAATGACTTCTATGACTAGAGACTTTTTACAGGGATTAATTGTTGTTGTAAGTGTTCATTGCCTCCAAAGAGCTAAACCCTACCCCAGAAAAATGACCCTCTTCGGTCTTTCCTGTTACAGCAAGACTATCTGCTTTAACCAATCAAGTAAGTCATTTCTATGATATGCAGTCTGAGTTATTCTAGTCACCTGTCTACCATCTATTTATCATTTTAATTGTTTGTATGGACACATGTATCCCATACATAGTAATGGTATCAATGGCGAGAGGCTGCTCTCCACGTTATTAATGCCCCAGGTCACGTGACACCAACGGTAGTAATTGTCTATACAGCATTCATCGTAATTGTTGATAAGTGAAAATCTCAGTTCCTCAATCTACGGTTTGATTTCCTTGATTCCCAGCAGCCTGCTTGACTTGATTATTTTTTTGTCAAACACTTGACTGTGTTGTTTCACATTTGGCTGAATTAACTTGATTGACTGTTTTGGCATTGTGTAGACACTTTCCATTGACCCAGATAATCTCTTGGTTGATGTTACTTAGACTAAATTACAACTTAATTGCCTGAAATTTTTTTTTTTTTTTGCCTTTTTCAATGGTGTGATGACATTGTGTAGACTCAGTCTGTATTTGTAAAAAATTTTCAGTGTCCTCTCTTTAGCCTGAGCCGAGTTTTCTCAAAACCGTGTGAAGTACAGAGCAGGGAATACCTTGGGTGATGCCCAATGTAAATCCCTTGGTTTGGAGAGAACATCTTGTGGCCAAACATGAGGCCTGTCAGAGGTCTGGATTTCCAAAAGTAGATGCAGAAGGCTCCCATCTGTCTAAGTCCTGCTGATTGTCCCAGACAATCACCAAGTTGTTTTCAGAATTTGCAACCTAAAGAACCACCTTCCTTTTCCTTAGAATTTCAGGAGTAGACTTTACTCCTTTACATTTCCCAAATTGCATGTGAATCCTACTGCATTTAGTCTAACCAAAGCTTAGCATCTGAATACATGTTTCATAGCCAATAACTTTGTACAGCACCCATGATTATACACTGTGTCTCGGACATAGGCTCGGGACATACAACTGATGTGGCCATCTACTACTGGCAGAGTGTAATGCCAGGACTGACCCCTGCTTTGTGCATTGGGTGATAAGTAGAGCTAGGGCCATGTAGTAGTCTAGTGCCCTCTTGTGGCTTTCAAACTAAGATCCTTAAGTTCCTTTGTAGAATTAGAACTGTTTGTGGAATCACAGTTTTGAGAAGGCCATTGTGATGTTAATCAATATTTTCTGCCTTCTGCCTCTCAGTAATTCCCACTTCCTCCTGTCCTGCAAAACACAGCCAATGATGGTAGACCCAGTCAACTCTGAGCTAAGAAGAACCTTTGGAGTATGAGGATTAGTGTCTATGCAACTTCAAAGATAGAGAGGGCCAACATGCCCATGAAAAGATGTTCATCATCACTTATTATTAGGGAAATGTAAATCAAAACCACAAGGAGATAAAACCTCATGCCTGTGAGAATGACTATTATCAAAAAGATAAGAAACATTAAGCTTTGGTGAAGATGTGGAGAAAACAGAATCCTTGTACATTGTTGGGGTGGAATGTTAATTGATGTAGTCACTATTGTAAACAGTATGGAGATTCCTCATATTAAGAATGGAAATATAATATGATGTAGTAATTCTACATTTGGGTATTTATCTTAAGAATAGAAAAAACACTAATTTGAATATATATACCGGCACCCCTATGTTCATTACAACGCTATTTACTATAGCCAAGATATAAAAATACCCCAAGATGTCCATCAACATATGAGTAAAGATGTGGTGTACAATACTACTTAGCTATAAAATAAAAGGTGAAATCCTGCAATTAGTAACAACATGGATAGACCTGATGGCTATTATGCTACATGAAATAAGTCATAGAAAAAGACAAATACTATATGAGTTCACTCATGTGAAACATAAACAAAATAAACTTAAGCAAACAAAACAAAACAAACTCTTAGACACAGAGAACAAATTGGTGGTTACTAGAGGGGAAGGGGTCTGTAGGGTGGATGCAATAGAAGCAGCCAATTATATGGTGATGGATGGAAAGTAGACTTTTGGGGTCATGATGTAGTGTGTGCAGAGGTGAATTTCTGAAGAGGTAAACCTGAAACTATACTGTCATAAACCAATGCTACCTCAGTAAAGGTTTATTTAAAAAATAAACAAATAGAAGGGACCTTCAGGACACAGCACACTGTAGAAACACAGTACATGGCCTGTAGATGTTGACTGAAATCCTTTCAGCAACCTGTGGACACCTGCTCCCTTCACTTTTACACTATCTCATTCAACCATTTTTCCAGTAACATTGCTTCAAATAATTTGGCAGATCTAACTTGAAATCCAAAGAAGAGTTACAAGGGATATAATAAGAGACCTGGTAAACCTGAAGATGTGTCATGTGAGTGAATTATAATTTCTACATGACCCTAGAGAGACACAAATGGAGGTTGAAGATGTTGGTTTAGTTTAAGGAAGAACTTTCTAATGATTGCAATTAGAAGACACTGGAACATATCTGGTGATAAGCTTTTATCCCTTGATACAGTAAAGCAAAGATGGATTAAGTTTATACGGAAGCTTTATATGAAAGTTCCTCCACTGAACTAGATTATCTTTGATAAAAATCTTAGATTTTTAGAATTTGAAGAGCCTACAAATATATCCAAAAACACAACTTCCTTCGACTATTCAATTGAATCATTCTCAAATTAAGAAGTCCGCTAATGTTTAATATGGAAGCTTCACAATATATTCAAAGTCATGGTTATTATCACAACTTTTAGGAAATCAGTTGTGTGTGTGTATACCTATCCAGACCCAGTTTCATAAAATAATTGGTTCTGGTTTTCTAGATAGTAGTAAGACACTTTTCTTCCCAAACTGACATCCTGTCACTTAACTGCTTTTCATCTAACCTTTTACATTTGTGAAATTGTGAATGCTGCTAATTGTATATGATGACAATTTATATATTAGAGAAAAACATATATATATATATTTGCTTGGCTTTGGTTATATGGTATATGATGAGTATAATAATGTATATTTATTAAAGCAGTTATTCATTCATAACCATCACAAAAAGAGAAGAGTCAAAAATCTAAATGAAGATTATTCATTGAAAGATGAATTGGGTCTTTGTTACCCTAAACTGCATGGACAATGAAAATCACCATCTTTCTCTAGTTGTCTTTAACTGGAGGGCAGAGGGGATGACTTATGCTTCTTTCAACTTAAGTTCTTACTCTTTTAAAGAAGCTGAGTTGTTTTAGAGCTACTGATTAATTTGGATTTGTTTTGTTACTTTTCATATTTACTCAATGAAACACTTCTATGCATTTTTATCTGTACCCTAAACATCAAGGAGGGAAAACAGTTAATCCATTATGTCTTGTAAAATCAAGTTAAAACTAGAAGCAGTTGAATCTTAACACTTTGTGTGCCGGTGCCCTTTAAATTGACCAGCCCTTGGGGCCGGCCATTTTCTGTGCCACCGCATGAATGGTATAAGCATTCAATAAAACACACACAACTCCTGAACTACTGGATATTAAAAAAACTGTAATATCTCTCATAAAACACCTTACACTTTCACCAAAACAATGTGTAAAGCTTCTAGACTGAGTACAATCAAAGAAATAGCTCCTGATAATTCCAAATAAATCCACCATGGCGTGAAAAACCGGAGACTAGATGAACACGTATTAATACGTGAGCGGCCACCTGATACTGGTGACAAAAAACACGTACTAATACGTGAGCGGACCACAAAATGTTAATACTTTGGACCTGAATTTTGAAGGTAGATTAGAGAGCTACCTCTCCAGTATTGCCTTTTTCTCAAAGACCTCAACACATTTAATGCACTGGGATTGGGTAGGAAGAGGCTGGAGGTTCTTACAGGGAAATAGTTTATCTGCTTTTGCAAAAGCAAAACCTTAAGATCTTTGTCCGATTTCCCTTTCTTCTTTCTCACAGCAGATCACCTACCTTCCTCCTGACAGAAGAGTCAAAGGCCCTTGTCACAGACCTTGCTGACAGTTCTGGGCTATAATGGAAGAATTCTCACCCCTTCCCATCTCCATGGGAGAGACATACTGGATTGTCACCAGCCTGTGAAATAAACCACCCACCTGGTTCATGGAACCATTTCAAGGCCAGAAAAGCCAGCCTTATTCAGCTGTGCCATATGGGAGAGAAGAAACAGTGTTTTTCTCCATATGGATTTGTCACACATTAATAAGAGGCATTTGCTTTTTGTCTCAGCCAAATGCCTGATTCCTAAAACACATGAGAAGACGTGCTTGGCTTAACTTGCCAGGGAATTGGATATGTACTTCATAAAGCAAATCAAAACTAAAACTGTGTCGGGCCATTCTATCCCTGCCTCACTGGAGTGACATCCCTGTAAATGGACAACTAATCCTTTTAATGAGCAAAATACCCAAAGGCTTTCTGGGGAAAGAGTCCAGTTTTTAACCACCTCTTGCTGCACAGTTATACAACAGAGAATGTCAGAACAGGAAAGGATCAGAGAGATCATTAAACACCCCACCTCATTTCCCAAATGAAAGCTGAGGCCCAGAGAGAGCAAGTGACTTATGCAAGACCATTCAGTTGTGTCGTGGCATATGGGACTCAAATCCAGGACTTTTCACTCTTAATTCTCTTCTCACAAGTCACAGTTCTTTTCATCCTTTCTCTGATAATTCCCTTATAGTGGATTTGTTGATGTTCTTTCCAGATGCCCAAACCACTGCCCACAAATTTAATGACTAAAGAAGATCTTGATTTCCTTTCCACTTTTCCCTCAATGATAGAATTGTATTGATGTCTCTGTTTTTCTCTAAGGTCCCACCATCTTCATTCATCACTATGAAAGTAGAATGTGAGACAAGGAGACAAACCTCAGCATTAGTAAAGACCTGTGTTTACTAAAATGCCAGATTCTTCATCAGACAGTACAGGAAAGCTACACCCTTTGACCGGCAATAGAAAGTGCAAGTTTCAAAGTTGGGTGCTACCATTTAAACCCTAAATCAAAAGATCAGCACTGGTAGGCTCTCAGGTGTCATATTAAAAAGTTAAGAGAAAAAACACTGAAGAAACAAATTAAAATGCTAAGTATGACCCTCTTTGAGTGGGGGCAATATTCATCGGTGTGTTTTATTTTTTTTAAGATTTATTTATGCATACAAGCTGAGGTATAGGCCAGAAGTGTGAGGTGCTGCGAGAATTCACCAGAGACAGAATGGGGAGCAGAACAGGCAGATCGACTGAAGTACACTGCTGAGAGGAGCAGCGGGCGAAGCAGGAGAGGTCTGCTGTGCCATATAGAAATCTCCCTGGCCAGGTATCAAACTTGTGCTTCAGTGGCTCTAGATAGCTTCATAGTGCTGCACTTAACCCATTGTGCCACGAGGGAGGCCCACATGGGTGTGTTTTAGAAATAAAATTTTATTTCGTTGTCATCATCATCATGTGCGTGTATATATATACACTAATATATAATGATAACACTTTTTTATCACTTAGAGAAATAATTTGGGCATTCCCATAAGCAGAGTACTAAATGTTATATAATATTCTATCAAGCGGATATCCAAGATAACTGGCAAAAGGGGAACTTATTAACCAATTACTTATTTCCAAAATGTTCTCTTATATTGCCATTTGTAATGTACATCTTCTGTGCAAGACACCTTGGGGTTCCCAGAGGTGGAATTGATGGGGTTTAAGAAGATGAACTAAATATTTATTTACATACTGATTTCTTTTACTGATAGCAAAGTAAGTTGACATAAACCATTTGGAAAACACTTCCTGTCACATCATAGCCTTCAAATCCAAGGTTCTAAGAGCTGTCTTATTTGAGGTCTCACTTTACTGATCATGAACTTGAAGCCCAGGAAGCTAAAGGTACCAGCTAGATGATGGTACTGCTGCAATTTGAGCCTGGTTGAACCTCTACCACTGTTCTGAGAAGCAGCAGGTCAACAAATGTCCATAGTTGAAGATCCTTCATGTTCTGGAGCCCTAAGAGGAACCTATAACTGCTATTAGTTTCCAGGCAGGAGGATGAAGTGAGATGCATAGATCAAGATGATGTGATCTATAAAGCCACCCAAATGTGGCTTTGCCTAAAATAAAACTTGAACCTGTCACTTAACCTGTCAGAGTCCATTGCATTTATTTGTAAAAATGATGCCACCCATCTTGTAGGATGCTCATGAGGAATTAATGAAATAGAGGATTCAACTGTATCTGGTTCAGTTTCTGACCAGGTAAAATGCGGATGACATAGTAGCTAGATTAGAGGAGGATTTGAAGACTAAGTGGCAGCTTAAGTTGCTGAGTGCGGTCTCCACCTTACTATGACAGCATTTCACTGCTTTTTCTACACTGCTGATTTCTTTTTATTTGTTTGTGCACATCTTCATTATAAATAAATCAATGTGAAAAATGCAACAAGAATAAAATCACTAAAATCCATGCATACATTGAGCTATAAGATTAAGTACTTGTTCTTTCAAGAAAAGTCTTTTATGTTCTTTTCAAGATATTCAAAATATGTCTTTTTGGTGCTATTTCATAAGGACATTTTTTCAATTTGAAGCTTCTTCCCTCATCTCTAATAGATTCTGGTATGAGATAGTATAGATTTTCACCAAATCTTTCTTATTATTGGAGCTTTTTAAAACAAGGTGATCCTGAAAAGTGCACAAAAAGTGTACAATTGGACAAGTTATCAAAATTTTTGTTCTAGTGCGAGTCCTTGCCTGTTAAATAAAGAAAATAATAGTGCCCAATTTATAGGATTACTGTCATCTTTAAAAGATATGCTATGCCTAAATCACTCTGCACAGGGCCCAGAGATAATAAATGCTGCATCAAAAGCAGTGATTATTAATGCTACTTTGCCCCTATATAATTTTATTGGAAGTCTAAATTTTGGGGGATAGTAAATCAAAATCACATGTTTTTAACAGCTTTACTAAAGTGTAATTGAAATGCAAAGATGCATATATGTAATGTATACAATTTGATAAGCTTGAACTACTGCATACACTTGTGAAAACATCACCTCCAAAAGCTTTCTCCAGTCAACTCCTTTTTCTTAAGAACACTTAGATTAAGATCTACTCTCTTAACAGATGTTTCATTGTACTTAAGAGTACTGTTGACTCTAGACATTGTGTTAATGCTGTATCATTAGGACTTACTCTTCTTGCATAATTGAACTTCCAGCCCATTGAATATCAGCCCTCCATTTCTCTCACTCCTACCCCAGTCCCTGTTAATCACTATTTATCTCTCTGCTTCTGAGTTTGATTATTTTAGATGCTTTATATGAGTAGGATTAGGCAACATTTGTCCTGTAGTGACTCACTTACTTCAGTTCACTTATGCTTTCTAGGTTCATTCATGTATTGCAAATGGCAGGATTTTCTTCCTTTTGAAGAGTAATTTTCCATTTTATGTACCATACTTTCCTTATCTCTTCATCTATTGATGGATATTTAGGTTGTCTCCACATTATTTACCATGAACAGTGCTACAAAAAACATGGGAGTAGGTCTCTTCAAGATCCTGGTTACAATACTCTGGGACATATACCTTTGCGTGAATTTACTGGCCTATAGGGTCGATCTATTTTCAGTTGCTTGAGGAACCTCTGTAATAGACATTTCTTAATGATTGACAAATGGCCAACAGATATATGAGAAGGTGCCCAGAATCACTAAACATTAAGGAGGGACAAATAAAACCCCCAATGAGATAGATTACCAAATACCTCTTGGAATGGTTACTATTAAAAAGAAAAGAGTTGAAGAGGATACGGAGAAATTGGAACCCTTGTGCACTGTTGGTGGGAATGCATTTTTTTTTTATAAATGTCACTGGAAAACTTACCATTTCATGCCATTATTTTAGAGGAAAAACATCAAGGTTTGGGCTTGTCTGTGTTTCTTTAGATGCTTATTCCCAATTTGCTTCTATTCTCATTGGGGAAGCGTTACCGTATTTGCTGTCAAGCTCATCATAAAGAGCTTCTGCAACAACACCATGTCGATCAAACTTTGAAGGTTTCTGGTTTCTCTTTGTGTCTTGTGCATTTTCACTTGTTTCCAGCGTCCTCTTTAAACCATCTGTTTTTAGTTACAGACTTATGTTCCAGTTGAGATATACTGAACAATTATATTTTCTTAAAGGTAGATGAAGGATGACAGCAAAACAACGAAGTATGTTCCATACATTTGGGCAATCAAGGAAAGCACCAGGTCAGGAAACGCAAACATGCATAGTCATATGTCTATAAACAGCACACTAAATCATGGACAATTCTGGCAGGAAGCTGGAATAATTTGTGAAAGCCAATGGTGTCATTTTGCAATCAAGAGTAAAGGAAAACAAACTCTGGTTTATAAGGTGAAAAATTCAAAATGCACTTGGCCACATGCACAAACTTGTACATATAATTAGCTAAGCAGGCATAGCAGCTAGCTTTCGGTACATAACAAATCATCCCAAAATGTAGTGGCTTAAAACAATCACCATTTACTCAGCTCTCCATTCTGTGGATTGGTAATTTGATTTAGGTTCGGCTGGACAGTACTGCCTGGCGTGGGTTCTCTCAGTAGGTTGGAACATCAACTGAGACATTGAGAGTTCTCTCTCTCCATGCAGTCATAGGTCCTCTCCTCTTCATCTGGTCTTTTTATGTGGTCTCTCTACTGGATGTCCCCAGCAGGGAGTTGGACTTCTGACTTGATGGTTCAGGGTTCACCAGAGTGCGAAAACGGAAGTGGACAGGGCTTAGAAATGGCTGGACTCAGAAGTCCTGAATGGCCACTTCTGCTCTATTCAACCAGTCAGCACAAGCCATAGGCCAGACCAAGTTCAATGCGTTTGTTGGGGTACAACATAAGGGCCTGAATACCAAGAGGCATGGGTCATTTTAATGGGCCATTTTTGAGAGTAGCATCACATTCTCTGTATTGAGTGAAATTGATTTCTTTTCCCTTTAATTCTGCTCTATATCTTGTGTAACATAGAGTAAGTCCATTTCATCTGACCCACTGTAAGGTGATTTGAAACAGCTATTATACTTTTCATTACTCTCAACTTTCCAGGAAAACTGTTCTCAGTTCTCTCAAACACTTACTCACATGATGCAGTTTTGAATTTTCTCATGACCATCGTCACTCTCTCACAGGTCCACTCCCATTTATCATGCAGCCAAAGGAGACATCCAGCACCAAACAGATGAGAGGACAGTGTAACAGTATAACCACAAAGATGACTCTCCTTTAAACCCCAGAGCTGTGACTACCTGGCACAGGTTACAGACCTGGAGATGATTATCCTGGATTATCCAGGTGAGCCAATCTAATCAGAGAAGTCCTTAAAAGCAGATAATCTTTCCTGGCAGTACAGAGAACAAGGCAATGAGAGAAGAAAGGTCAGAGATATGTGATATGGGAAGTACTCAATCTGCCTTTTTTGACTTGGAAGATGGAGAAAGGGCAAACAAATGTGCTGGCTCCCAGAGGCTGGGGATGGCTCTTAGCCTGCAGCCAGTAAGAAAGCAGGGGGCTCATGTCTTCAGACCCAGCGACGCACATGTACAGAAATAGATTCTCCCATATGGTCTTGGAAAACAGGACAGACTGCCAACACCTGGACCTTAGTCTAGTAAGGTCCATACTGGACCCTAGAACTACAAGAAAATAATTTTGTGTCCTTTTAAACCAGTAAGCTTGTGACAATTCATTATGGCAGCAATAAAAGGCCAATAGAGTCTATTATATAAACTTTGAACAAAAAGGTAAAGGCAGCCCATATTTTTGGACAAATTGCAGCCTAAGCATGCCTTGGCTTTTTTGGCATTGATACTGTTGATTCATACGGAGCTTACATTCAACAAAAACAGGAGATGTTTTCCCATAAGCAGCTGAAACTGTGAACATTTTTCCCTTAGACAACCAAATGCAAAATGACATGTTTAGCCCACTTTGTTTCCATCAAGTTAGATTGAGTCTATTGTTCCAGCCTGTCAAGCCAGTAAGAAAGATACTGGAGTCTGTTTTATGTCATCCAAATATTCCAGCCATTCCCTCCCAGTTCTGGGTCATTTCAACATCTGATCAGCCCTATGGGTGACCATGCCATGCAGGTGTCTCCCCCCACCCCCATGATGCTGTTCTTGTCACCTATAGCGCTCGTCTCATGCCTGGAAACACCCAGTGGTTATTGAAACTATATGTTTTTCAAGGCACAACTCAAATTCCATGTCCTTCATGGAGACTTGCCTGGTAACACCAACCAGGAATGTGCTCCTATACACGTTCCTCATTTGTAGGTTACAAATTGACTTATATGGTAACTATCTGTTTACGTGCCTGTTCTCTTAAATTGTAGACCTTTTGAAGACAAGGATTACCTTTCTAAATTTTATTTCACCTAAAGCCACTGACATTAAGTCTAACATAACAGGTGCTTTATGGAAAACAATAATCCAGTTAGCAAGTGCTGACTGAGCCAAGATGCAGTGCTCCAAAACATTCTTTTTTACTTATGGGTTGAGAAAATATATGAATAACAAGTAACATCATTGCACATAAGCAATCTAAGACAAAAAAAGAAGCAGGGGTACTTTTATGGGAGAAATTTGACTCAGAACAATATGTATACAACACTCTGTGGTTTGTGGGAATACATTGCCACACACTTGAAATTATGGGGGCACTAGATCTTGGACTCCAAAGAACAGAACTTGGTTCTTGACCTTCAGAACCAAGCACAATGCATAGAACAAGGAACGCATTTAATCCATTTGACTAGTCATTCAACTGTTTCATTACATGTCAATGACTCAACCCACTTACGTTACATTCATTTAGCATTGTCTCAATACCATCATGGTGTCAGGCATCAACTTTTAAGCTTAAATGGAGAATGATCAGTTAGGATAATACTGATTGCTAACTATAAAAAACACCCAACTCAATTTCACTTACATATGAGGATGTTTGGAACTCATATGAGAAGAAATTCAGAGGGAGGGAAATTTGAGGGTTGGTGATTCAGCCCCTCAATAATGTTATGAGAACTGCTTTCTTCTAATCACGGGGACCTCTTGACTCTTCTGATCTGCCATCTTTAGGCCAGCTCCTTCTAAGATCATAAGAAGGCTGTCTCATTTCAGTCATGACCTTCCGGCAGAGCAAGAGAGTGCATCAGGAAATAATCAAAGGGATCTTTTTCACAAACCTCCCAGGAGACTTTCATATATCGGTGTCTAACCAAATGTGGGGGCACATGCCCATTCAAAGCCAATGGCTGGCAAGGCAATGGGATTACCATGCTTGTGATGGGAAACATATGGGTTTGTGGAGAAGGGAATAATTTCTGATCCACAGCAGGGTTCTATTAGAAAGAAGGAAAGGGGTGAAATGGTGGAAAGGCAACCAACAAAATCTACAGTCAGAAATGCCAATAAGCAAACCCAAATTATAACATATATAAATTCTCCCAATTTTTCTTGGTGTTCCTTTCTCTGAAGTCTGGAACTTTTTCTGGAACTATGTTGGGAAATTAAAAATTACTTATGGCTTCCACATCCATAGCTTTATCCTAAAAGGGAAAACACACACTAGCGCGGGTGTGTGTGTGTGTGCACGCGCACGCACACACACACACACACACACACACACACACACACACACAAAGAGTTTTTGCCAATCCAATTCTTGCCATAACTTTTGAAAATAATGAATCTTTGTGAGTTGCCAACCTCTTGAGTTTCCATCCTGTGTCAGAATTTATTCCACTGCCTTCCAAGTAGAGAATGATGGCTTATGGCTCAGATGAGGCCCTTGAAATTGGGATCGCTTAATGGAAACAGACATTTATCCTTCCAGATAGAGTCAAAATGTTTATCCCACAACTGAAATTTAGCTTCTTTTTCTAATTTTCAAAGAATCGCAAAATGGAATGTGAGTTGAAGGAAATACTCTGAAAGCATGTTTTTATTTCTGGTAAAGAAAGAATTACAAGGGATTCTTTCACTATTTTTTTTTAATTTCTAAAAAGTGGATCTTTTAATATGAAATCAGCAATGGGCCAGTCTTTGCAATCCTTAAACCATAACCACAGTTTGCGTTTCCAAATATATTTTATATTCTTGAAATCATATTTATATTATATATATTGCATTCTCACAAAAGCATATCAGGTAAGTAGAACCATTTTTGTTATGCTTGTAAATGGGAAAATTGATTTCCAGAGATGTTAAGTCACTTGCCATAAGTCATTCAACGTGTTAGTGACAAAGCACAGCTTGACAGTGAGATATCATAATTTTTAAATGTATTTCCCTCCATGAATTTTAAGTAAACACAGGACAATGTGTTCTCCTTTTATTTTATTTTTCCAACTACTTGAGTGAAATGTGATGGAATAAATTAAGACCAGGTCACCTGTGAGAATTTTCAACCATTGGGGATTAGGAAATCTCTAAACAGATTATCAACGTTGTAGTAACCTCCTTTCCTATGGATAGGAAACTGGTCACCTCACAAAGAGGATTTCACTCCTATTTGGAGGGAAATAACATTTACAGGATTGGTTGACCCATTGGAAACTGAAGTTTTGAAGGAGATGAATGAATATTATACAGAAAAGGGGAAGGTGAGCCGTTTCAGACACTTCCAGTGAGGCCACCGACACGGGATCTTTTCTGGTGCATTTTAGGCACTTTCTTTCTGCTTTCCCTCTGACCATTTCCGGGCCATGAGTTCAATGCTGGAGTCTCTTTCAAATGGCAGAAATTCAACCTGCAGCCTTTGGAAAGAGGCCTGGTTCTCCTTTGTCTCTTACCCGCTCGCGCTCTCAGCTCCAAGAGGCCTTGTTTATTCACGTTAGGTCATAGTTTCCACGTGAAGTCACCCAATTTGCAATTTGTGTCTTTCTGCGATAATTAGTCCCCCCACCCCCACCCTTGTTGAGCACACAGCTGCGCACTGAGTCCCATTGATCCAAAGGCAGCGGGCTGCTCTTCGCTGTGCTGGCGGCGGGAACTCCCTACTGCATCTACAGCAAACACTCAGATCCGCTTTATTTCCCAGAATTACACCTAAATGCAGATTCCTGCTTTCCAAGGCCTGGAACGGACTGGCAACACCACATAGGATGTTATTCTTGGTTTCTGCTCTATTCTCTCTCTACACATTTGCTTAGAAAACACACCAGTTGTGAACAGGGGCTGCTCTTTGCAGATATCCCTTTTGTTTTTGTTTTAAATCATCATAATTATCAATATTTTTTACCTTTGGTAGCAGTTTGCTCTGATCCCCTTCACTCTTTTGGAGATGCGGATGGAGAACTAGGCAGATGGACCCCAGATTAGGAAGCTCATGGATCTGAGCTCCAATCAAAAATGAAGAGAAGAAGGACAGATGGATGCAAGTGTCGCTTAAGGGGCACCAGCGTTATTGTGAAGGACCATATGGGAGTTAACACATGACCATACTTCACATAATACTTTGCAATTTTTTGTGTATAGTAGTAAAGTGTGTGATTAAAATTTTCCTTTCTCAGACTTCACTCCTCTAGCTATATAGTCTAGAACCATGCTATACTGATTTTAACCCCCATAATACTAAACAAAATGCATTATTTGGTCCTCTTGCTCAACTTAACAGTTCCTTGGCTTCATTCAAATAGTGAAAACATAGTCTGCTACCAGTTTATCTTGCTTAGGCAAGAGTCCTCAGGCACGTCGAGGTCCAAGGCCTTTGCTACATTCTCCTTATCATTTTGGATTAGTGTGGAAGCTGTTGTATTTCCCTATGAAATATGTCCCTTTAGCCGTGCTGATTGACCATTCATTCCTGAATCATGTTGAACAAATTCCCCAAGAATTTGGACTCTCTAAGAACCTGCCTTTATATCTTTAAATGTTTTAAATATTATACCTTTCCTCCTTGGGTTACACATCCAACATTCCAGGGCATTCTAGAATATTCTGGATTTTGCTTTAAGGGATTTGAGTGATTTCTTTCAAAAGAATTGTGTGTGTGTGTGTGTGGGGGGGTGTCAGTTGGGCCGTGCCACAAGACCACACAAGCTGAGGATGTTTCTCTGGTGGGGTGAGGCTAGGGTACTTGGGGTATTAGGGGATTGTTTCCTGAAACCCATGTGGCAGCTGTATGGATGATTGCCAGAAATTCTTCCTCTGGACCTTGACCATCTGACCAAAGATCTCCCATTGGATCCTTGGCTGGTGAATGACCCATATAGCGGTCAGGCTTCATAGAGGGACTGTCCTGTCTTGCTATAAAAGGAGAAAACATAGGATCCAACTCTGTCTTATACAGACAGGAGACTCAGGTACACAGGGAGGATGCATAACTGCAGAATATTTGTGACAACTTTCCGGAGCATCAACTTTACTACAAAATTTGGAAGAAACAAAGCAAATTCCAAGGGAACTAGAGAAGTTAGAAGAAGGCATGTTTGTCCAGAAAAGTCTTGATCCCAAATCACATGACGGGGCAAAATTTCAAGTTCTTTTGTGAATCATCGTCTGATCATAAAGATTGAAAAGAGTTTTGATCATGAAGGACATGTGCAAAGGATGACCTTGGTATTGTTAACTCACTGTACCTTTAGTGGTTATGATTAAATTTAGAAAAGGGGAGAGCTTCTGTAGAGCAAGAGAGTCATGTATAGATAACACTAGAAGTTTTCAAACAAAGCAGGAAGATAACTCAGTAAAAACACAAAAAAGTATGCTACCCAGTGAATAAAATCCCACATTCATGGATCTTTATATTTTATACTTCAACGAGTAAATGTATAGCCTGGAAAATACTTTTCACAAGAATAAAATGTGTGATTAAAATGTTTTCTTCCTCAAATTTAATGTCATCTCTTTCTTTAAACCACAGTAGGTCAATCTATTGATGCAAATTTGTCTTTCTATGTGGACTCTACTAGAACAGACATAGTTGAATATCAGTGTTGCTAGCAACTATAGTAAGCTCTGTAGACACTGAGATGAATAAGACAATAAAATCAAAAGAGTATTTCCAAAACAGGGTAACTTGTTAAAGTCTACATTATCACTAAGAGCAGTTGTGATAGTAAAAAAGAAAAGAATGACAGACTTAAAGTGAAAACTCTGGTTTCAGATTTTCTTCTATATATAATTAAACTATGTAGATGACAAAATAAAAGAAAATTAAAAATAGTTGTCCCTGCCAATAGATGCAGGGTGTGTGATTTCTGTTGGAGCACAAAGGAAACCACCTCATATTCCTGTGTTCTTCTGGGCTGACAAACTATTAAACAAGCATCAAACAGATCAATAGGAGAAAAAAACATAAAGAAGTTTAATGATAATACACAATATACATAGGGAAGGCCAAGCAAAACCGAGTAACTCATCTACGTAGCTTCAGATGATATTTTAAATAGCATAACTAAGACAGTTGAAGGGCTTTCGAGGGGAAGGGAAAGGAAGGCCAGTTGGGGAGGTTACCAAGGAAGGCGTAGTGGACAAAAGTATGCAGATTAAGTCCCACCTTCTCCTTTGAAAAGAGCTAAAGAGTCGAGGTGTTCCTGGTATAGGGCTCTTAGAAAGTGTACATGTAAATATCTTTTTCAAAGGCAACCTCCACTCAACCTTCAGAGTCCCTCTGATGATATCAACATTTTGCAAAAAAAATAAATTTTAGGATGGCAGATTCTTGCTTCCCTACGTTTATATACCATTTCTTTCCAATCTCAAAAGTGTTTCTCCCCATGGGAATGAGTGGACAGTATGCGACTGCATCTAAGAAATTAAGAAAGAGAGGAGAGGCGGAGGACAGAAAGATAAATGACAACTGAATGTCCTTGGGGAACTATGGCTATGACAGATGACATTGCTTACAATTTAAAAAATGAATCACATTGAATTCTGAGTCATAACAGGATGACGATAGAATGTATCATCTAACAGGAGGAAAATGGACACTAGTTAAAATTCTTCTAGGCAACAGGCATAAACTGGGACTGTCCCTAGTCGCCTATATAAGTGTCTTGATGGATGAACTGGGGCTCCATTTGTGATAGTGACTGTGTCAGGTTCTTCCATCTTTGCCATCATACTTCTGAGGCCAAGGACGGGACTCCCCAAATGTCCCTGTGTAAGGAATTGATACAGTTGGGACTTCAACCTCCGCTATCAAAATCTCAGAATTTGGACTGAGAATTTTTAGCAGTTAACAAGTAATCCAATTGGAGGAAAGGGCAGGATCCTTTATAATTTGGAGCAGAATCCAAGTGCATTTATGAAGAGAACTATTTTATTTATTGGGAGAGTATAATTTATTGTTAATGAGAAGGTAACATTACTTTCAGTGATTGGGTCTCTCTTACATGTGTCACCTAACCCAGTTTCTATTAATAATTTGGGTGGGAGGAGACAAGAAAAGCTGATTCATGACCCACATTTGGTTGGGTTCCTTTACACTAAGCAGGTCCAAGTCCTACTCTGTTATACTGAAGAATATGTCCAGATTCTCTCCTCCAGGGACTTTCTGCAGCAGAGAGAAGCTTAGTTATGACTTATATCTTGTGACTTTTCCCTAATCTGCTTCATCTTAATCTGTTCTCAGGATATTAAATAATAATCAGGGAGTATCCAGAGACCAAGAGTATCAAATCCTGTCTGTTTTCTACAACCTCCCCATGTCTGTTTTTGTGCTATAACTGGCTCAGAAAATACAGGACTCAATATTCTCTCCCCTGCAATGAGGTCCCAGGATGAGCTGAACAGGCTGGGACAGGCTTTTGGAAGCAGAAGAGAAGCTAATCTTCGAAAACAGAATGTACTCAAAGCAATTCTTGAAAAGTCTAGGGAGGTTAAAACTGCAGTCGGTTTTATTTTCTCCCTGGTAGAGTTATGATTTTTCTTCCGGACAATGCATGGACTGGACATTAACATCTGTTCCATGGTGGGAAGTGATTAAATAAATATCTGAATTAAAAATTAGGACCAAAATGATCATCACTCTCGTATTGTTTCTTCATTGGTGGTATCGCGTTTGCTCATCATTCATCCAAGTGTCAATTTTTACATCCCTACCATGTGTTCCTGCTCATTCAGAAGCTGTAGTCCGGAGAGTGAGAGTGGAAGATGGAGAGAATTATGTGAAAAAATACATAAAGTGAAAAATAAGTTTCGACAGTCTGGAACACTATGACAGTATCTAGAATGAACGCTCAACCTCATGCAAGTGGTCAAAGGAAGTTTCTTAGGGATAGAGACCTATAAATGGATATTCATCAAATTTATAGAGCTCGATGAAGCCAAGAGAAAGTAACTCAGGAAAGGAGAGTGGTCAGGGTCAGAGGATAAGAGAACATTTGAAAAACTGTAAGGTGTTCAATGAAACATTATCCTGTAGGACAAGAGAATGAAAGGAGAGGAAATGGGTAAGCTTTCATTTCCTCTTCCCTTTCTTATCATCTAAGACTTTTAGGCCTGACAGGGATGTTCATGGCCATCAACCCTTCCTCTTAGAATTGGGGAAATACATGTCCAGAGGAGGAAACTGACTTGTCCAAGGCAGGCTTTTTCAGATTGGGAGAATACACTAAACTGACTTAGTTCCCTGCTCAAAGTTCAATGTTCTTGTCACGGTCTGGTTGTTTTTCTTTTTTTAAAAGAATTAGTTGAAACTAGAAAAATATTTGACTTAGCATTCTTATACTACAGACCTATTAGAAAGAGAGGTGGAGTTGAGCTTATTGGAAACAAGTTGAAAGATCTATATCCTGGTATTCACCACTTTTGATTGTTTTTATACAATTTTGGCTTAGTAATTAATTTAGATGTGTTTACATTCTATGTAAATACATCTTTTACTCTTTCACAATTGGTTAGAACTGTGTCATATCCTAAAACCTCTGGCCAAGATACCCCATGTCACAAAATAAGGGAGTGTATGTGTGTGTGCACGTGTGCATGTGCGTGTGCGTGTCTGTGTGAGACAGAGAGAGAAAGAGAGAAAGAGAGAGAGAGAGAGAGAGAGAGAGAGAGAGAGAGAGAGAGAGAGAGAGAGAGAGAGAGAGAGAGAGAGAGAGAACGCGCGCTATCTGGGACTTTGAGTGGGGAAGGAGAATATATTGTTACCAGGTTAAAGCAGTCAATAGTCTAAACTTTTTAAAGCTGTCCATTACATGTACCTTGAAGAACGGTGACAATTAATGAGAGAGAGGGTAAGGGCCAATTGATCCAAGATACAGAGGCAAGTAGAAGGCAATCACAGGAAAGGACAGCAAATCAGTTTGCCTGGGACATAGAAAAAAGTGGCAGAAAGTCAGTCTAGAAGTGCAGATCAAGTGTGGATTGAGCTGAATCCTTAATGCTGATCTCTTTGGTGGGTGATGGGTGAACTACAGAAAGCTTGTGTAGGATGGAAAAGTGGACTCAGAGTAGAGCTTCTGGTGGCAATGAGGCTGCAGGGAAGCCAAGCTGAGCTGCTGAGATCCTTTCAGGGATGAAGCACAAGTTCCCCCAGCTGCCGAGAGTGCGGGACCTGAGCACACGCACGCCTGGCTTCCGGGAAGAGCTTTACCCAGTTTGTTCTCTCCAGCACTGGCTGCCCTTGCTCCAGGTGAAGCACATCTCCAGCTGGGCTCCCCCAGGGCGGGGCCCTCCATGGGGCCAGCTAAGGGTTTTGTTGTGACTGCTCCACAGCTCACTCCCTGCACCCCAACCTGCATCTTTCACTCCCCTGGATGTTGGTCCTGAGCGGCCTCCGCAGTAACCTGCCTCCCTGCCTCCTAGTCTGCTTCCTGGTGAACCAGATCTACATTGAGGAATCAGCAGGGCAGGGTCCTGCAAATCAGAAATCCTACTATAAGTATTAAACAATGAAGGCTTTACCCTGGCGGTGTCATTGAACATCTGAAAAGAGAGAAAGGGTAAGAGCTAACTGGGAACCTTCATCTCACCCCTTTCATCTAGGATAGAATTGAGCCTCTATCACTTTTTTCTAACTTCATGCCAATAAACTCATAAATGGTCACTTTTTTCCAAGAGGGGCAGGTGTAGTTTCCCAAAACTGGCAGTAAATCAGAATAATGCTGAGGACTTCCAAAAAACATAGTTCTTGACTCCTTCCCTTGAGATTCTGATTCATTAGTACTCCAGGGAGGGTTCCAGAAAAAAGAAGTCCATAACAGCACTGCTTTAGTTCCCCCAAACATACACTTTCAAGTGCATTTTCTTATTGGATTCACATGCACTATAAAGTAGGTGCTATTATTATTATTTTCCCCTTTAATAAATGAGGATCCTGGAGCTGAGAGAAGTTTAGCAACTCGCCTCAGGGCACTTAGCCAAGAAAAGACAAGGGGTTAAGATGAAAGAGAAGAGCTGAGGGCCTCCTGATGTTCTTCCCATTAGCCCACACTGCCCCTTTCAGCTCTCCAGAGGCCACGATTCTCAAGCCTGCCCTTCCCTGTGCTTACTACTGGCTCCCCATCTTTGCTGAAGCTGTTTCTGCAACCAACCCCTTTCCTCTCCATACGACAAACCCTGAGAAATCTCAGGACCAAACCAAGGGGCTCTGAAGCCTTTCCAAATTGTGCCATACAAGGCACTTTCAGAGTGGCAATAACCCAAGGCAGCTCGCCCGGAGTGCTGGCAAAGTGTTCTCAGCCAATTTTGACGCCCACTTTGGGAACCCCACATTGGGACATTCTCAACCCACGCGTAACCCCTTTCCCACCCCTCAGCCCTTGACCATGCTTCATTTCTTGGATTGTTCTTTTCATGCTTTTTATAATATCTTCTTTTTTCTTAATTACCCAACTAGACTAGGAACTCAGAGGAAAACTATAAGCCTCCAATGCAATTTAACAAAACGAACAGACTTTCTGGCCCTTTTATGTACCAGAAGCCTGGACCAGCCAATCAATAGTGAATAAGATTCAGCCCTTGTCCTCGAAAAGTTTATGGTCTCCCATGCCTCCCGCAGCCGGTCATCCATTTCACACACAGGAATTTCGTTGCATGAACATGGATCCAGAGGTGGGAACAGGGTGAAATTATGAGAGTTTCTAAGAGAAGCTATTTGAGCAGAACCTTCCTTGACAGTAAGTCAGCAAAGTGATCGGCGAGCCTTAAATTCACATTTTAAAATAAGGAGGCATCTTAAGGATGTCTGAGTGTGCAGATGTGGGGCCAGAGATTCCCTGAGGGATGCCACAGATATTTAATGGGTGCCAATAGTTCTAGGAGTCATTATTTACACCTCCCTCTTTCTCACCACCTATATTCAATCTATCAGCCCATCCACTTTCTTCTACCCTTTAAGTATCTTTTCAACCATCCACTTTTCTTTGTCTCCTTTATCATCCCCTCAAGTCAAAATTCACCAATAGCTTACTGACTGGTTTCTTCATATCTACTCCTGATACCCTTCAAAACATTTTCTTTTTTTTGATGCTTTAACATACATTTTATTTTTTCTTTTAATTTGTTTTAATTAAGATAGCATTGGTTTAGAATACTGTGTAGGCTTTCGGGGAATATGTTTGCACCTCCTCAGACGTATGTCACCACACCACACCCACCACCAAAGCGCCCCTAGTCCTTTACCCTAGGCCCCTCCCATTTTCCCCGCCCGCACTGGCCAGCCCTCTCTCGAGCTTCAGCTCGGTGGCCCTATGTCTATGTTTCTTTTGGTTTAGTTGGTCAGTTCCTTTGCTATGTTTCTACATAGTCCACGTATAAACGAAATCATCCCGTGTTTGTCTTTTTCCTGACTTACTTCCCCTAGCGTAACCCCTCAGGTTCCATCCATGTCGTATAAATAGCAAGAGTTCACCTTTATTATAACTGAGAAGTGTTCCATTGTGTGTATGTACCCCATCTTCTTAATCCAGTCCTCTGCTGTTTGGTACTTAGGTTGTTTTTTCATAACTTTATATTTGGAGATGTTTCTTTGATATGTAAATCTGAATTATATCTCTTTACTCTGATTCCCAAGACTTTTATGATAAAAGGCAAAATTTTAACTTGGCCCTACAAGGCGCTACATGTTTTGGTCCCTCACCTTGTTCCAGTCTCATCTGGATTTTGTTTCCGTCACCTCTGTGTTCTAACTGCATTTGCTTTCTTGTGTGTTCTGTTCTGCTAGAGAGATTCCTCCACTTTGGCCCTCCCTCGACATCTTCACTCAGACTTTCTCTTCTGGACTCAACAGGATCATCAGTTCCTTAGGGAAGCTTAGGCGAGCTCTTCTTACCGTATCTGTGGGTCTAGTAGTTGCAAGTATCATGGGTCCCTCTCCTACTTCTTTACAATGATTGTCACAGTTCTAATTCATGCCCTGCACTTTACAAAGGTGAGCAAAGCAGATCTAGTTTCTGTCGTTGTGGAGCTTCTAGCTTAGCACTGGTTAGGCTCAGAGATGGAAAAGTTGGGGTTTGGAATTTGGACAAGCTCTTCATGACTTTTCCCTGACCCTACTTTACACCTTCTATGCTAGAGATTTCAGGATCTGTATTAGAAGATAAAATTGCAGCTTCCCAAGGGTCTTGCCTTTCTGAGTCATTCTGTGAGCAGCCCTGGATTAAGTCTGCTTCTGTTTCAGTTGGTGTCAGTTATTCACTTGCACCCAGCCTTCCTCCATCAGAGCTCCAAGGGAGCAGGAGTGGGCAAACTCCAGACCAAACCCAGTCTACAGCTATTTTAGTTTATAAAGTTTGATTGAAGCATAGACAGGAATTCATTTATGTAGTGTCTATTGTTGCTTTTGTGTTATTAAAGGCAAAGCTGAGTAGTCGTAACAGAGACCAGATGGTCCACATAGTCAAAAATACTTACAGAAAACATTTGCCTGCCCCTACACTGGAGTGGCAATCTCCAATATCCTAAGACATTCATTGTACATAATTAATTATCTTTTCTTCTATGCTTCTAGAATGGTACTAGATATATGCCATCCTGGAGAGAATGGAGGCAATGGCTGACTGAAATAATTTTCATAGGGATAAATTTTGCATGAAACCTTGACTGAAAAATGTTGCCTGCAACTAAGGAATCCCAAATACTCCACTCATTGTTTTCTGGTCTAACTTTCTCAGCCCCTCTGATTTCCTCTGCTGACTCTGTTGTTATACTTAAGTAGAGAATGTTGTTGGGAGTTGACCAAAGAACTGGAACCAGAACCTAAGGACTATGAGTCTCTCTGAGCCTTGGAAAATTTCCTTCTTCTGGCTGTGCCTCAGTTTCATTTTCTACACAATAAAAAACTTGAATTAGGACTTCTAAATTCTCTTCTAGAATTCTGTAATTGATCTAAACAAAGATAAAGGCAACCAGATACTTAAGTAAAAGAAACCATTGTAAAATGGGCGTAGACAGAAAAGAGGCATCTAGCATTTTGTGTATGGAGAAAATAGCATGAACTACTGTGTACTTGAGTACAGAGGGATGTGTGTGTGTGTGTGTGTGTGTGTGTGCGTGTGCGTGTGTGTGTGCACACCTGCCTTAGTTTCAGTACTGTCTTATCTCAGGTAAACCCAGAAAAACCAGAGGACCACCAATTCTCATTTAAATCCCAAACTTAAATCCATGACAAATAGCTTATTAGTGAGAAATTTGGGGACAGTCCCTAAGCAAAGTTTCAGTTTATACTCTCTGATTTGCTCCAAAGGCTCAGTTGAAATTACACCCTAGAAGGTGCCTACTTAAATTCCTTTAACAAGCAATCCCCTCTCTGTAGACACAAGTTTGGGCCTGTCCACTCACCTTAGACAGATCATCCATCTGAAGTGTTTGCTATGGCCCCAGGCTACAGGTAGTTTAAAGCACCACTATCAGATTGCTTCTCAATCTTCTCCTCTAGACTAAATAGTCCTGATTTGTGTCAGCAGCTTTTCAGGTCGTGGGGCTCCCTTATTAATTGTGTTTGCTCTAAGCTGAATTTTCATCCTACTCCACGCTGTACCGACTTTGCTCTTTTCAGGAGCCCAAAGGCCTGACCTGGGACTTGCTGGCTCCAGGCCCCTTTCTTCCCTTTAAAAATGTTTTGATGATCATGTTGAGAACTAATGACAATTGTCTGCCCAGAATGCTCAAGCATAAACTTGCAACAAGTCAGAGGGATTGATGAAATCAACCTCAAAATCCAGAGCACCCATCCTATAATTAATCTACTAATGTGTGGACAAACAGGTCAGCGAGACCCACTTATGGCCTCCACAAATTAAAGGCTCCGAGTGAAAAATTCCTTTCTGCCAGAGAGTCATTTTTCAAGGAGCACATTAAACAAATATTTATTGAGCATCTATGTTGTGACAGGAGTTGTATTAGCTGTGGGGGCAGGGAAGTGAGTAGAGGCCATAGGCTCACTGCTCTCGTTGCACACATAGCCAATTGGAGAGAAACAACAGGCAGTTTGTTCAAAATTTATTTATGCATACAAGCTGGGGTACAGGCCAGAGGTGTGGGGGGGTGGTGAGAGGATTTACCAGAGACAGAGTGGGGAGCAGAACAGGTGAATCTACTGAAATACAATGCTGAGGGGAGCAGTGGGCGAGACAGGAGAGGTCTGTTGCGCAATGGGGGTTAGCTCCCTGGCTGGGGATTGAACTCATGCTGCAGAGGCTGGTGATAGCTTCATAGTGCTGTGACTTAACTCCTTGCACCACCAGAGAGGCCCAATAACAGGTAGTTCTAATGAAATGAGTAAGCGCCTCTGCAGGATAAGTCTCCAGGCCCCTCACTCCAAACTGGATGGAGCAACAGTGAAAGAGGAGATGGCAAAAGACAGTAAGTAACTTCTACTTGGCTACTTCCCGGAGCAGACGGGACAGTGTTGAGAGAGAAGGCCTCAGAAAGGTGGAGATGAGAGCTGGCAGGACCCATGGGCCAGGTGAGAAATGAAAGTGCCCTAGAATAGAGGTTCTTTATGAGGGGTGATTTGACAATGACTCTCTAGACATCTTTGGTTGTCACATCTCAAGAGGTGCTACTGGTACCTAACAGGTAGAGGCCAGGCCTGCTGCTAATCAGTCTGCAGCACACAGGACAGTCCCACACAGAGTTGTCTGCCCACCGCCCCACCCCCTCCAGCCCCAGCGCCAGGCTGGGAAGCGCTGCTCTACCACAGTGGAATCAGGGATGGAGAGAGCAGTGAGACCGCATTTATTTTATGACTTTCTCTGGACATAGAGAGGTGGGCAGAGTACTGGAAAGAGCACAGACTGGAGAAATCACTTATTGCCGTTGAGCTGCTAAGAGATGTGACAGAAGGAAACCCCTTCCAGCCAATGGCCTGGCCACAGAAAAACACCTCTGCTTGCGATGTAGCAGTCAAAGGAGCTAGGAGTTTTTAGGCATTCTCCTTGCTCTATTAGTGAGGGATGGGCAGCTAAAAAGAAAATGAAGTAAAGAAACTATTCTCATCTGCACCTTTAAATATCTCCCCATCTTGTTGTCCCCAAGCAAAAGGCGTAGAAGATAAAAGACTTTGGATTAAAGTGTTAGTTGACTTTACATAGATCTGCAGGGTGCAAATATTTTCAACACGCCCCCATGCACACACACAGGGGGCGTGACCCCAGGTATTTGTGGAGTCTGTTTTGCATTCTTCGTGACAGGTGGGCCCTATAAAGGAGGCACAGTGACAGCTGCTTAGTGCGATGATGTGCCCTATAGTATCTGGCCAGTTGGGAAAAATTTGTAGTGTCTATTATTAAGTATAGTACCATATATTTGGAAAGCCTCTTTGTACAGAGTAAGGCCCAGGATTCTCACCTCCTCACACCCAGCACTCCAGCGAGGCGTATATTATTAGCTGCTATTTTTTGCATTCTCTGGACACCAGCCTCAGGGTGAGTGCTTAGTGTTTTCTCACATGATAACCGCCGTTCTGAAAAGTAGGCATTTTTCTTTCAGTTTTATGTTTAAGGAACAATTTTACATTTAAGGAAATGGGTTTAGGGAGCTTTATAGTGTGTGTGCAAAGCTGGCCAAGGGAGCTTTATAGTGTGTGTGCAAAGCTGGCCAAGTGCAGAATTGAGGTATCATGCCAGGATAGAGAACCTCGTCCAAGATTTGACCCCAAGAGTTTGGTTTTTCTGGTCAACAGCCATGAGTAATGTCCAGAAGCCACTAGACGGGCCTGTCTCTGGAGCGCGCCCCTGGGAGGGACAGCCCCTCACTCCTGAACTCTGCCAGCATCAGGCTGTGGGGAGGCGTGTTCCGGCCAGCACACCAACCTGTGCTGAATTATAGCCGCTTCCAGTCTACACACCCAGCTCAACCATGCACTTCCACAACATTCTCTCTATAACATTCTAGTCCTGGGTTCAGCTAAGACAGAGAAGAGTTGGGGTTGTAGCCACAGGAGAGCCCTGAGGGCCAGGGTCTCCGCTGGCTGTCCCCTGTGATAACCTCGCAATGCCTTCTAGTCTAGTTTCTCAACAGGTAAGAACTTCTTACCTTTCTGGGCACTTGCACGTGTTTTCCCATTTTCCATTCGGAAGTGCACTCTCTCCCTGCGCGGACCACTTCTCCAGAGCGCCTAGCCCCATGCCCCAGGCTGTTTTAATGAGATGTGTAGCTCTCCCCGGGACTCAGTGCACCCCAAATGACTGACCTTTCAGCAAATATACACATGCCACACAGAATATATTTCCCCTCTCAAGCAAAGTTCACTTTTCCCAGTCCTGTGACCTAAGTTGTAGACGCAGCCACGCACAGCTCTCTGCCCTCCTTGTGGCTGAGTTGGCTCAGAACTGCTAGCAGGTAAGTAGAATTGACCCTTCATTTAAGCAACTTTCTTCACAAGTGTGAGATACGGCATGACAGTGCCTAGACAAACACACCTTGCCTGTTAAAATTACAGGGAGATGTGAAGGATAGTTTATTTTCTAGCTGTAGACTCTTAGTAAAAATCCATCACAGGAAATAACCCATTCACAAAGGTGAACACCAATTAAATGCACACTGCCTCGGGTTCCCTCTCTCTGTCCCAGAAGATCATGTTTGTTCTCTCCCTGGTACTTGCCCCCCCTGGAAAGAGGGCTCTCTGGCTTCACCCTCTGTATTAGTTTCCTGTGGCTGCTGTAACAAATGATCACAAAGTTGGTGGCTATAAGCAATAAAAAGCTGTTCTCTCAGTTCCAGAGCCAGAGGTCAAGACTAGCGTCACTGAGCTGAAATGGAAGTTTCAGCAGGGCCGCTCCCCCTTCTGAGGTTACAGGGCAGAGTCTACACCTTGCCTCTCCCAGCTTCTGCTGCCCGATGGCTGGGCTGCATCTCCCCAACATGAAGACCACCGTCTCTATGGCTCTGATTCCATCATGGCCTCGCCTCAGTATGTATCAGACCTCTGCCGCTCTATTAAGGACATTTTGGATGGCACCCAGGGCCCCTCAGATGACCTCAAATAACCCTCACCTCTAGATTCTTCATGTAACCATGGGTGAAGACCTCTTTTCCAAGTATGTTAACATTTACAGATTCTCAGGTAGGACCTGGTATTTTACGGACCATTATTCAACTTGCACAAACACCCCTCCACCCATTGAGTGTCTGAGTTTCAGCACTATTGATGGCTGCTTAGAGGTCGCTAACTCTTCAGGGGGAGAACGCAATCATCTCTTCATTGTAGGATGTTTAGTGCCATCCAGCAAATAAAAATAGAGGCAGCCCCATTTAAATAGAATTTCAGATAGGCCATAAATACATTTCTTAGAATAAATATATCAGTACAATATTTGGCTAGTCTAATACCTAATTATTCTTTATCTGAAATTTAAATGTAATTGAGTGTCCTATATTTTATCTGTCAATTCTACACACACCTAGTCTTGTCCTTTGACAGCAAATGAACATTTTTCCAGACATCGAGTTTTTATGGCCAAAAATGTCTAGAGAGACGTTGTCAGGTCGCCCGGGGAAGGCACAACCACCCTTGGTTCAGACCCCCTGGGGTACTTAATATAAAGTAATAATAAGAACCCTTGTATGGTAGTTGCAGTCACCACAAACATGCAGAACTGTTTCCACCATGTGCCAGTCAGTCATGTTCCCCATGACCCGCGAAGCTTTAGCTCCTAGAGCCACTTGGATGCAATCTCAGCTCTGGAGGGATGTGTGGGCGTCCTTGTTGACTGGGGAAGACCATCTTTGGGGAGTGATCCTGCCAGCCCTAACCCCTTTCAAGCTTTGGAGCCGCAGGCTGAGCAGCAGGACCAGGAATGATGTCCCACCACCCCCATTCGCCCTCGAATTTATGCTAATTATTCTCTTTCCCCCTTAGTCCTCAGGCTTCACTTAGGAGCGAGTGAGTCTCTCATTCACACAGCCATGTTTTAGGGTGCAGGAGACAGCTGGGTGTTGGATCTGGGCTCTATAGTGCTCCACTGAGCCTGACCCAGCAGGACCCAACTGGTAGAGAAAGCTGACAAAAAGGGCTCTCTCTCTCTCTCCTTTCCTCTCTCTTTGTCCTTTTCTCTATCAGTCCATCCCTCTTCCTTCTCCTTCTCAGCTCATTTGCTCTCTCCTCTCTCCCTCCTTCCCCCTCCTCTCTCTCTCTCACCTTCTTTCTTTCCCCCCCTCTCTCCCTCCTCTCTCTCTATTACTCCCCTCCCTGCTCTGCTCCCTCAGCATCCCATCCCCAGCGAATCCTTGGCTCTAGGCATTTGGAGCATCCCTGCCTCACCCAGGCTTTCTATCCTGACAACCAGCAACTCTCCCCCAGCACCCTAACCCACCAGCTGCCTCTGCACTGGATCAGATTTCTCCAAATATAAGTCCGCTGTGCTCACACAGACAGGAGCGGGTGCACGTAGTGTGTGTCTTCATAAACAAAGCCGTGTGTATTTATAGAGCCCTATCAATGACAGCTCTATATGGAGAGATAATGGGGGTTTTAGAGACCAAAAAATAAAAAAATAAAAAAAATAAGTGAGGCTTTGAAGGCTCCGACCCAAAATAAAATTAAATACCAAATAATACTCAGCAACGATCCCTTAATAAGAGAGGGCGGTTATCTACGCCCAGACTGCTGGAGTCTACAGGGAGCTCCCCCGCTAAGAGAGCAGGATTTTGGTTTGGTTTTAGAGTCATCTGCTGCAGGGTGGGTGTTTCATTATTTGCTGCTGAGCTTTTGGTTACTTGGAGTCATTAGCACCATCTTCAAAGGGTTTTTATTAACTAGATCCACATGGCCTCACAGAGCAGCCCCAAAACAAAAGTTGACACTTCAGAAAAGTTTGAAGAATGAATGAACGCAGACAAACATAATTTATTGCTCTTGAAAGTCAGAGATTAAGATAAAAATGACTGGATAGAAATACAAAGAGAATGCAAAGAACATGTAGGGAGAATACTCAGGAAAGAGGAGTGGGTGCCAGTGTAATAGACCTGATATTGACTGGGCAGAGGAGAGTGGCCTCCAGACCAGATTCTTTACTCAGCATGAATATGGGGTCCATTCAGTTTTTAGGATGGGCTGGTGTCTGAGCATAATCAGGTCAACTCTAGTAGAAGCAACAAACACAAACAGCACAGACACTATATTCAAGGCACCAGCAATGCTGGTGCAAAAGAACAGGCTCTGCAGAAGAACAGTGCTTTCTAACTCCACCTCCCCCATCCCTCCTAGGCCTGTCTTTTATGGGGTGAACATTCCATTGCTTTGAAGCTATCTTTCTCTTTTAAATGCTCATATCCTGGGGATAACCCCTTGAGTCTTTTTTACTGAAACAAAATGTACATACAGTAAAATATGCAGATCTTAATTATACAGTCTAAAGAGTTTTGGTAAATGCATACTACCCAAGCCCTACACATGCCCAGTGTATCCACCATCCCAACCAGTGCAGAACACATCCACCACCCTGGAAAAGTCCTTTTGGGCCAGTGGAATGCTGGAGCCAGCTGCTACTCAGGCCATTCTGTGCATCTGCCAGTCAGGGTGGTAAAGATGCCATGGTGAGGAATCAGGGAATACTATGAACCAGTGAGTCCTTCTCAGAAAGCCATTTTACCAGCAAGCCTATCCCATCACTCCCCAAGCCCACAGAGCAGTCCATAGGTTTACTTTTGCTGCTTCTTGAACTTCATGAAAATGGAATCTTGCTCGTGTCTTGCTTCCTTTCATCAGCATGCTTGTGAAATTCATCAGGATTGTGCCCTTCTCAGTAGTTCTTTTCCCTTTTTATCACTGGGTAGTATTCCATTGTATGAACAAACTATAGTTAATCTAATTTCCTATTGAAGGACTTTTGAGTTGTTTCCAATTTTGAACTCTTTTATTTACTTTTTTCCAGTTTTATTGAGGAATAGTTGACAAATAGAATTGTTTATTTAAAGTACACAACATGATAATTTGATATATATCATTAAGTGAGTGCCAAGGGCAAGTTATTTAATATCCGTCACCTCACAGTTAGCTGTGGGTGTATTAAAAACATGAAGATCTACTCCCTACAAATATACATACTTTTACTGTAGTATATGTTGTATATTACATCTTCAGAAAATACTCATCTCCTAACTGATGGTTTGTACCCAGTGTTCAAAAAGCTGCTATAGACACTCTCGTGAAAGTATTTTTATGATCATATGTTGCATGTTTACATTTTTCTTGGATAGATACCAAGATATGAAACTGATGTGTCATAGTGTAGCTTTTAGTTATAGCTTCAGAGGAAAGTGCCAGAAAGGTTCTGAAAAGGGTAGAGCACAGCCATGTACCAAAGGTTCAGTTGTTCCACATGCTAACATCTGACATCATGTCTTTGTAATTTTAACCATTCTAATACAGATGAAGTAATATCTCTTTGTGGGATTTTTGTTTGAATTTCCCAGAAGACTAACTGCATTGTTTGTTTATTTATTTCTTTATTTATTTACTTTGCTTAGAAGAACTGGGGTGTAGGTCAGAGGTGTGGGGTGGGGGCAGTGAGAGGATTCACCAGAGACTGAGTGGAGAACAGATTTACTGAAATACACTGCTGAGGGGAGCAGTGGGCAAGACAGGAGAGGTCTGCTGCCCCATATGTGGGTCAGCTACCTGGCTGGCAACTGAACTCAGGCCTTAGTGGTGATAGCACTGAGACTTAACCCCTAGCCCACCAAGGAGGTCCCATTTTACATCTTTTTGTAAGCTTATTAGTTATCCCTATATCTTTGGTGTTCTGTCTGACAATTTTGAGAGTATTTGAAAGAATTTACCAACAAAATGATGTGGGCCTGGAATTCCCTTTTGGGGAAGGTTTTTGATCATCATTTTTTTTTTTTGACAGATATAGGAATCATTCAAGCTTTTCTAAATCATTTGGATTTTGATAAGTTTTTTTTTCAATAAATTTATCCATTTTTTCTAAGTCATTAAATTCATTGGTCAAATGTTTTGCTTTTCACAATATTCCTTTATTAGTCTTTTAATGTCAGGTTTTTAGTGATAACTCCATTTTCATTCCTGATCATAGTAATTTGCTTTCTCTCTCTCCCCCCAGCCCTCACTCCATCCTCTCCCTGCTAAGTTTTACTAGAAATTAAAACAATTTTTTTATCTTTTCAAAGAATTTAATTTCTTCTAGCTTATTGGGTTTTACTGTCTCCAGCTTCTTAAAGTGAAAATTTTAATCTCTGATTTAAATCATTGTTCTTTTATAATGTGAGCATTTAATGGTATAAATTTCAAGTTAAGTGTTGTTTTAGCTTTATCTCATAAATTATTGTATACTGTGTTTTCAATATCATTCAGTTTTTTAATTACCCTTTTTATATCTATTTTATTCACGTAACATTTAGATTTGTTACTTAATTCCCATGACATTTAGGGTTGTGTTGGAGCATCATATGATTTACAGAAACCATACATTGTAAGATCAAAATGTGATTATTGCTATATTTGGCTAAATTTTACCATATTGCAGTTTGTTTGCTAGTTTTCAAATCAATTTGATTTTTCCTTCATTCCTCTTTTCCTTTCTACTTTTATCTTCCAATATTCCTTTTTTGTCCTCTATTGACTGGTTAGCTATACTTCTTTGACTTTTCTAAGTTGTGCTTCAAGGATGACTATATAAAATGTTAATTTATCACAGAGTGCCTAAATCTAGTATGTACCAGCTAACATAAAATACATCTTTACCACTCAAAATTCCAAGTATCTTATCCTTATTTTCTGCTACGCTTGACATATATTTTATGCCTACTTATTTTAATGCTTTTATTTAAATACTCTAACTTCTTTCATAGATGTTAAAAGAAGAAAAAAGACAGCCTTGCATGTTTAATCTTTCTGGTACCCTTCATCTTCCCTGTGAATTCAGTTTCCATCTGAAGTCACTTCTCTTAAGCCAGAACAACCCCCTTAATGTTGTTTGTATCACAGATCTGCTGGTGATGATTTCTTTCAACTTTTATTTATCTCATGTTTTCCTTTTTTCAAAGATCAGTCTGTACTGCCTTGTGTCCAAATTCCTGAGAGCAGTCCCTTCACATATTCTGTCCAGTTTTATGGTTGTTTTTAGTAGGAGGATAGAGCAGTTTGCTAGGACTGCCATAACAAAGTACCATAAATTGGTACAACAGAACCTTGTCTCATACTTCTAGAGGCTAGATTCAAAACCAAGGTGTTGGCAAGGTTGGTTTTTTCTAGAAGCTCTGAGGGAGCTTGCATTCATGCCTGTCTCCTAGCTTCTGGTAGCCTCAGGCATTCTTTGGTATATAGACAGAATTCTCCCTATGCCTTCACATGTTCCCCTCCAAGAGTGTCTCTATACCCAAACTTCCTCTTTTTTAAAGATACAATTATATGGGTAGTCTACCCCAAGTCACCTCCCCTTAACTTGGACCCTACTCCCATATATGGTCACATTCAAGGAAGGTTAGGACCTTTTAGGGGGGGCATGATTAATTCCACAGCAGAGGGTAAATCAAGTGGGGCTTATCCATCACAGCCTGAAGCAGACACATTCTTGAGAGCTTTTGGTCTGTGTCACTTTGCTGTGAATTTGTTCATTTATAGATACTTTCAGTTTAGATACCATCAAGCTCAGCAGGGAGGAGAGGATGGATTGCAGAAGCATGGAAGATGGAAATGGAAACTGGTGAAATCTGGACCAAAGGAAGAAGTGGAGGAAAAATGATTGAGAGCCTCCAAAGGAAAATAAATCCATTTATCAAGGTTTCTCTTAGGTCTGTGCTGTGGACCAGTCCTATCTCAGCTAACTTAAGAGGAAGACAGGACTATTGTGTCCACTCATTCATTTAAAAACAAAATGCACGTAAACTGAGCACTTACATGCACCAGACCTGCATCTAGTAGTAGGAGACACAATAGTGCAGGGAATAAATGGGCTGCCTGCCCGATGAAAGTCTTCATTCTAGTAAAGATTCAGAGTCTATATGTCTGCTTAAGTTTCTGTTAGATTGTGATTTTAAAAATTAACCAGAGCAGAGATTTTAATTTACCTCCTGTTCAAGATAAATATAGTCTAGGAATAGGCTGAGAGGGGGTAATTTCTATTTATCCTTTTGTTCTGGAACAAATTCTGGAATACACACTGAATCTGAAGATAGAGATGTTAAGGGACTTGCTTATAAATGAAGAAATAAGGTATTTATGAGATCATATTCATAGTTCATATCTATATAACAATTTCTGGGTTTTAGGCCCTGTTCTAAATTTTTATGACTGTAACTCTTTTTGTCCTAATAAAGTGCTATGACCATTCTCATGTTGAGGATAAATACTTTTTCAAATTTATTTGGGCAACTAAGTAAGTGGTAGTGGAGGTCTTATGTGAGCCCCAGTATCATGGCATTGGAGTCTGTGTACTTGGCCTTGATGCTATTCTAATCACAAAATGTTGAGTGCTGACGTAGTCTAGATTTTGTTTTAGACTCAGAAGTTTCAGTGTTTGTGCTCTTTGTCATCTATTGTTTTCTGGAAATACATTTATATTAATCTGATATGCAATTTTGGAAATATAGTTAGTAGACATAGAAAAACATGCCTCCTAAACTCCTTCCTAAATTTCTTTCCAGAGCTGCCCCTGTCAATGTGTAGAATAATGCAGAGCATTGGGAAAGTGTTCTGTCATGGAGAATGGGAGGTGTGATTTGTCATCTTGAAAACATCCATTCTTTCCTTCCTAATTTCCAAAGTCCTAGAAAACCTGGCATGTTTTGGGTATCCCCCCTCTCTTGCCAAGTCCTGTGTTTTAGGAGGATCATGGTTGGTTTAAGTCTGTCATGGGGTTTCATGAACCTGGCCATTTAACTAAAAAGATGATGAAACTCTGGTCTACAAGTCATGAAGGGAATCGGAGGAATCTTCTGGAAAAGTTTTCTTTGCTTTCACAAATAGATACACAAGAAGAAAAAGACTTTTTTTCTGGAAGTTGTAACATCTGCATGTGATAACTGGAACTTCAGCAGGCATCTTATAAGCTAAGGGAGATGAGCCTGGGGACACTTGAGAGATTCATGGTGGCAAAACAGAAAGAGGGAAGGAAAAGATCCATCCTGGCTTTGGGAGTCACTGAATGAACCAGTATTGAAACCACTCTAACTTTGAATCTCTTGTTTAATGAGAAGAAAACTTGATAAATTATCACTATTTAAGCCATTCAGAGAGTTACATTTTCTACTTAGAATCCTAGTGGAGACAAAATGTTAAACATAAGAAGCCCTAAAAATTGCTTTTGACTCAGTTCCCCACATCCCATTTAATACAAGGAACTTTCCACTACCATCATATGTTCATCCTCTGATTGATGTACATTTTGCTATATGTTTTGCTGTCTATTTTTGGAAGGGAAGGCAGGTATGTCCATCTTTCAAACATCCAATGGTTAGCACTATCTGAAGCCCGTGCAGAGTACTCCGAATCAGCAGCATATTTCTGTGTTTGCAGATTCAGAGATGAGAGGCTTGAATCACAGCTGCTAAATCTCCCTTTTAAAATTGAATTTAAAGTAACATTTAGGCTGTGTGTATTGGCTGAAGAGTCCTTCCCATATTCTTCCTGGGAGTTTCCCACTAACAGCAGGAAAGTACCCCTTTATAATAAGGTAGCTTTTTCCCCTTTTTTTAAATAGCTGCTTATTAAGGCAGTGATTCTAATATTAGCCTGTTATTCCACTGAATGAAGGAATTGGATATCTTCTGCACAAACTCAGGGGTCTGGATGCATTTCTGCACTTTTCCTCTATGTTTTACAGAAACTTAAAATAGCAATTTTTCCCCCTTTCCCTTCAACTCTATGTAACCACAACAGAATATGAGGTACTGGTTTAGGGCTTTGAAACAGCATATGTTGTGTTCAATTTTATTTTCCATGCTTAAATGAAGTTAGTTCCTTCCTCTTTCACTTTGGATGGGGGGGGGATGAATATTATTTTTATAAATATGACTTGGTAGTGTCTTGCCCAAGCCTGTTTGTCGGCATTGGGGAAAGTAGGATACTGTGGGGGTGAAAATATATGGAAAAAACATGGCCTGGGAAAGCATTTCAGAGATCACAGATATAACTAGATCCTGCTGGAAGTTAAAAAGAAATAAATAGGCTTTTACCATCTGTAAATTATACAGTTTTGGTTTCTACCAAAGGGCAGGAACAGTGCACAATGGATGGGTGGGTTGGAGTGACAACTTATAGGAAAAGCTCTGATTTTGTGGCAGTCTGGGATTGCCAATAATGGTTTACACATTTAATGTTGAGTGTGAAATCTCCCTAGATTTCCCAGAAATTGAAAGTGGGTTTTATTTAATCTCCCATGGTGGAGAAGAAAATAATGAAAGAGCCATAGAGATGAAAGTAGGAGGGCACATGGAGATGTCTTCCTTTGCCCTCTTCATGCTGTAAAGAAGGAAAGTGAGAGACAGAGGCAGGACGTGGTAGGCCTCAAGGAAGGGGCACACTTGTGTAGGCAGTGGTGGAGGCAGTATGGCAGGGTGGTGAGAGCCCAAAGACCACACAACCCTACTGTTACCTGCTTGTGTGACTGTGGGTTCAATTTATAACCTGTTAAGCCCCACAATCCTCAACCCTACAATGAAGGTCACCACAGTGCCTTCCTCATGGGCTTGCTGTGAAGAAATGAGTTAATACCTCTAAAAAGCCTGTTAAGTAACCCACACTTAATAAATAAAGCTCACATGAAGCCCAGACCCAAGAGAATGTGCTCGAACATGAGTTGCTGACCTCGTCCTGCTCTACTATTTCTCTTCTTTAACCCCTTCCTTGCAAATGCCGCATTTATCTATGCTGAATAGTAGAAGGCCCTCCAAGGAAAAGAGTGGGTCTGAGCCCTTGACCTGGAAACAACAGACCTGAAGGGAAAAATCTGTAGGTTTACTCAGCGCTTGTTGAGCACCTGCCACATCCCCACCTTGGATTCTGCTGGATTTCAATTTCCCCAGGGGCTCTCTCAAGTGGCAGTTTCTTTTTTTCCCTTTAGTCCCTTTCTTCACTAGAAAAATGTAAGTCGCCAGACACAGACTTGAGTGATGTGTGACTGGAGATGCCATGCTCAGGGAGGTAGATTCTAAAATCCATCCGTTAATGGACTTGGTGAAACGCCTAGGTAAGATAGCATTCACTCCTGGTGGAGGAGACAAAGATCAGATTGTGAGGAAGTGATGAGAGATCCCTGCATAAGCAGAGTCGGAGACTCCAGTGTATCAAATAACTTGTGACTGGCAGTCTCCGCAAATCCACAAGCAGTTGGCCCTTTCTCTCCATTACAGCCTCTGATAGGTTAGAGAACAAAAGCAAGAGTCACCTCTCCGAAGGCCATCATCGCCAGAAAGCACAGCTGTTACCTGACCCTCCTATTAAGCCCTGTCTCTGGTTAGCTTGAAGCGTGAGTAAAGGGATGTGAAAAAATCCTCCGAGAGCAAGTCCTGGTGGAAATAAAATACTGTGAAGGTCTGACTCAGGGCATCAACACGGTGCTATCCACTGATTCATTAACTCTCCACTCTCCCCTGCAAGCAGTAATTCCTCTGCTCATCTTACAAATGGGCAAGGGGCCATGGCATGTCCAGCACACTCTGGCAACTCACCTGTTGGTCCCTGGTGTTCCTCATTGCCTCTGCTTTCAGGGAAAACCCAGGCTCAGCAAAGTCACTTTGCAAATTTGCACAGGTCCTGGGATGAGAGCTGACAGGGCCTGGATTCCTACCTCTGAATTTTCTCTGCAAGTTTCTCTAGGCATGGGAGAGAGGTCATCTTTGGGTGGTTGCATCAAGAAGACAGGAGAGGCCAGGAGTGCTCAGGAGAGGCCAGAAGGAGACCAGAAGGCTTGAGAAAAGAGACAAGCTGCAACCAACGGCAAATACAACCTCCATCATGGTGCCCAGGCATCATGGTGTGGCCAAAGGCTTTGGCAGCTGGAAGCTCCTGAAGATTTCAAACAGAAGAGCTCAGTCCTCAGTCTCAAAACACTCCATGGATCCATTCCACACTCGGCCAGGAGCTGGACTGAAGGCTTTGAGGCCCTGCTTTAACATTCATTAAGGACTGTCAGCCTGAAAGGAAAGGCTCCTCTTTTCTCTGTGGTTTTAGTTATTTCCCCCTTTGGAAATGGAGGGGAAAAATAATAACAATAACCATCTCCTGTGGCTTTGGGCATGCCCCACCTTGGTGGGGCCAGAGTAAGCGGAATGAAATGAAGTTGCCACAAGGCTAATGATCATGCCTTCTCTCAGTCAAATTAGTGGCCAAGAGAGAAGAAGCCTGAGGTAAGCCCAGGTGTAGCAGGTGAGGTGGGCAAGGAGATAATCTGGTTTGTTCATCAAATTCTCACTATTTCTCTTTGGGCAGGACACTATGGTCAAATACATATAACTTTCTTTTCCTCATTTCTTCCTTCTCTTGCTCTTCCTTCTCTTTTCCTTCAGTGACGTCTTTAATAACTAAAGTAAAAATTTATATATTTGAGGCACTAAGTCCAATTATTCAGATATATAAAGAATAATATAATATTCCATCTCTTGAAGAAGCCAGCGCTAACAGGTATCCCTTCACTTTTTTTGTTATATAGAATTTTTAAACTTCTGCCTAATTTTGAGGAGCTAACTCTTTTTAGAGGAAAGAACATTCCTATAGAGAAATAAGAACAGTAAATTCCAGAGCTTTCTAAGTGGGTGACCTAGAGGGCAACTGTGGAGGGGAGCAGCGGAAAAGCTGGAGATTTGGGGAACATCCAGGAAGGCTGAGATAAAGAGGTTTTGAGGCAAGGAAAAACTCAAGTTGGGGTGATTCTAGACACTATCATTTCAATTTCCTTCATTCTCATAGACTCAGAATGGGGGCCATTCAGAGAGACCAGTGGTCTGTCCCTTACAGGTGCATCCACATAATGGTTTCCCAGTCACCGGTGTTTGCTTCCAGGTCCAGAGAGCCTGCTAAGAACACTCCTGGGCACAGCCTACACCAGCCTCACCTTCAACCACTGGGCAACCTGGCCTCTTTCAAATGCTTTCTAGGGCCTCCCTGGTGGTGCAAGGGGTTAAAACTCAGTACTATGAAGCTATCGGAAGCCACTGCAGCATAAATTCAATCCCTCGCCAGGGAGCTTCCCACATGGCGCAGCAGACCTCTCCTGCTCCCCTCAGCAGTGTATTTCAGTCAATCCACCTGTTCTGCTCCCCACTCTGTCTCTGGTGAATACACACACACACACACACACACACACACACACACACACACACACCCCTCTGGACTACACCCTAGCTTGTGTATGCATAAATTAAAAAATCTTTAAAAAAATGCTTTCCACACTTGACATTTATGTGTTATAAAATTCTCACACAATGGTTCTCTTTCCCGTTGGCAGAGTTTAAGCCCCATGAGGCTTGGATTGTAGTTTATTTTTCACTGTGGCCCCAGTGACATAGGCATCTTAACTTAAGAAATAAAACCCAATATACCCTGGGACCTCTGTTTGAAGACACAGCACTAGGCATGGAGAAGAATTAGAATGTGAACTTTTGCATGGTACAAAACAGTTTCCTCTGTCAGAGTGGATTCCTACATTTCTCCTGAGATCTTCCAGTTGCAGGAAGGTTCCCCATTATCCCCTGCAGCTATATCTATTTGCTCTGTAGCAACCAGTGAGACCACTACGCAAAGGTGGGTACATGGAGAATAATATACAGAAAACCTATCTCAATGAGTTGGAGGCTAGAAGAGAGTTTGTACACACAAGCAATCAGCAAACTACAGGACCCAGTGCATTTTCTATCTTTGACTTCTATCTTCTATGTCACTTCCTGTTCCCCAAGGAAGGAAGAAAGTAACTTTACCCAGCAACCTCTCCAAAGGACATATAAGGGGGTACTGGCCTCTGGTTAGGGGAGGTGCATGTATCTCTATGAGATGGCACTACCAGGCTGCCTTTTTGATGTTATTTACAAATAAACTCATTTTGTGGCTGGAATGATGAATTGCTATTTGAGGTTAACCAAGCAAATACAATGAATTGTAAAAAGTAAAGTTTTAACTGAATTTCTATGTCAAAGTCACCTCCTTCCAGGATGATAGGAAAACAGTAACTTCAGTCTATTCGCCTTGACATTGGTGTGACAGGGTGAGGTTGAGGAGGCATCTGGTCCACTAGAAAATAAAACTCAGAGCCAAGATCCAAGTCCATTGTGAATTATCTGGGGTACTACAAAGTCAGGTGAGACTAGCAACAGAAGGCTTGTAGTGTAAGGATGTCATACTCACTCTGTGCTCTTTCGGTGTGAACACATTTTCAGATACATCAGGGCTTAAAAATATACATAATTTATAAGAACACACAACAAGATTTTTCCATCAAAACTAGTGTCTTCTTCATTCTTCTGGTAAAATCTTGGTCAGTCACAGTGAGGGGTATATCAGGTTAGGGACTCTCTCACATCCCTCCAACAAAATGTACAGTCAATTTTTGCAAGACTGAGTCTTTAACAAAAAAAAAAAAAAGTTCATCTTTGCCTACATCATCCATTTCCGCATACTTGGCTTTTTTTTTATTCTTGTACCATTACTGAAGCACAGAAGCATGGGTATGAGGAAGAAAGTTACACCCGGAGGCCGAATTAGGAAGACTTTGTTCAACAGACTCAAAAAACTAACAATAGTGACTATATATTTAGCATTTTTGCTGCCCAGTCCTAAGCTGAGGACTTCAATCCACTGCTTCTGTAAGCCTTCATACCCACACCAGGAAAAAAACACAATTTTATCCCCATTTTAGCATCAAAGAAACTGAATCTTAGGCTAAAATAAACTTTCTAAAGTCACCTAACCAAGAAGGAGCAGAGCTGAAACACGGATGGTCAGGTCCAGGCCCCCAGCTCTCGTGAACCTGCTCTGCTGTCCCGCTGTGCTCAAGGAGCAGGGCTGGGAAACATCATCAAAGAAGAGTTAAATTCTATGCAGCCAAGGTCACAAAATCCCACCTTCCTTCCAGCTACAATTGGCTTCTCCCTGCATGTGTGTGAGCAGGCGGGAGATTTACTTGATTGATGAGATAAAAGAAAACCATAACCCATCCATCCACACCCCTGCCTGATTGCAGGTAGCAAGCACCCCCATCCCCACCCCCACCCCCAAAATGGGTGTTTCCCTTCAAATGTGACCATGCCATGTGACACCACAAATCAATTTTGGATGGTGAGCAACACATGGGAACCCACCCTCCATCCCTTTTCCTTCCCCCAGGACTCTATCCCTTGGGGAAGGTGCAGTTTTCCCTGCGGCTAAGTATCCACTCTACAACCAGAATTCAGTCTCGGGTGCCAAGTTTTCACATGAAGGAAAGTGTAGGGTAGCCTATTTGGGCTTCACATCCAAAGCACTCTCTAGCTCAGTTTCATCAGGAATTAAATGAAAGACCTCTAGTTAATACTTGGGTCAAGTTCAGAAATCCGGAGAGAGAAGGGTGTATTATCAGCAGGGCAGTCCAGCACAGGACATTTCAATATGCAAGACACTGTGGTAAGGTTTGGCCCAGGCTCTTGAAGAAGAAATTCAATCTTAAGTCTTTTACCTGACACTTGAAAAAACACTTGAAAATAAGGTGTGCTGAGGGTACACACCTTTATGTTTCAGAGCAGCCCACCAAATAAAACTGTTCCAGCAATGCATGAGAGGGGTACACTCCAGAGGACTTCTCTCTGAAGGTTTGAGATGAGCCGAGGCAGTAGATAACTTTAGAGTAAAACAGAAATGCCCCCACAGATCTTTCCTGGACTTATTTCTACGTCCATAAAGCATCTCCTTGCTCCATGCCAGCTTAGGTTTATGGTGCCACATAAATTTCCCCGTCCTTTGGAGCAGATGAGCTGCCCTCGGCAAAACATCCAGCCAGGCAGAGTTCCTGGATTATGGGCAATATAGCCATGTTACATGTGAGACAAATTCCCTTACAGAAGAATGAGACTCTAAAATTTGTATTAGAATCTGTGCTTATAAATACTTGCAGCATTATAAAATCATACTTTCAACCCACTTTACTCAAAGAAATTGATGAATTGATGTAGAAAATTGGGTTTTGACATTTGCTTAACAAGAAACAGATCACTGGAATTAGAAAAGTTTTGCAGTGTAATTATTTCACATTGCTACTTCTACTTTCAGCACCCCCACCCCCCAACCCCAACTCCCAAAATGGGTGTTTCCCTTCAAATATGACCATGCCATGTCACACCACAAATCAATTTTGGATGGAAACTCTAGGAACATGAAGAAATTTGTATAGAGCTCATAAAGCATATTCTGTTTTGTGGCCATGGTGAATTGCCTGGTCAGCTGCTTCTGATGCTGGGTTGCAAATAGGTCTTGACAACTTTACATTCTGTTTCAAGTTTATAACCCCATTAAAAAATATTTAGAATTTTAAAGCTTTAGACCCATGGTTGTACCACAGGCTGTTATTCTGAGGAAGCACATTGGATTCTCTCATTAAATGTTATTCTTATTTTCCAAAGGTTCCCTCTTTTTTCCTACCTCTCCCCCTCTCTCCTTCCTGTCTTCTCTTGCTTCCAATTTCTCCTTTCTCTTTTCTTTCGTTTTAAAACAAGGAGTTCCCTTTATCACACAGTGATAAAGAGATAGCAATTAAGTGAATTAAGGTCACATTCTAATTATAATAGAATGTAGAATGCAAATCAATCTATGAGCAGTCCTCACACAGTGAGAATGTCCATACGAGGTTCTGTTTGCAATCTGAGAGCCCCCTTCCAGCAGCCCCTCCCCCGCAACTCCACAGTGGAGGAAAACCTCCTTAGTAGGACACTGAAACTACCATTTCCCTGGAGAACTTGTTTTTGCATATTTCTTACAGCCTGACTTTTGACCCTAAGGCCAAGACCTTAGCTGATGAAACAGAGTTCAAGTGAAATTAAGTCAGCAGTTGTTTGACCTATTGTTACATTTTCACTTGGTCCTTCTGCAAACAGAAAACTTGCTTCTCTAGTAATTCTTGACCAGTCAAGTCTCTCTGGATCAACTGGTCACATTTATGATTTCTGAATTGGTGGGAATGACTTTACTAATGGGGGAAGAAGGAAAGAAATATGACTATTAGAAGGTGATAAGAATAAAAAATGCTGGACAGAGAAGCTCTTTAGTTCACAGAGACTTCAGGTCCTGAAACTGGATGAACGTGAAGCTGAGTTGTGTCCATCCCAGAAATCTCTGCACTGAGACAGACTGCAGAGATGCCAACATCACATCTTTGATTGGGATCGTAGAAGTCATTTAGTCTTAATGGCTTCTGAATATTTTTATCAGCTTGATCTTTTTTTTTTAATCTAACTCCGATTACCAATTTATAAAACAAATAAAATCAAAGGTGCCCTAAAGGGGAGCTGAGGACTCACCATCTCTGCTGGCTTCTCTCCACTGAAAGCCTCTGAAACATCTCCTCAAGGCCTTAGTCTAATCTGCATGGGTTGAGTTTGATAACTGGGTGAGCCAAGATAAACCATGGCAGTGTCTCCCCACCAGCACCTCCACCAGGGGCTACACAACCTCACTCACAGGTCTTCACCCTGATCTCCACCCTCAAAGACTGCTGGTGCCACTCAAGCAGGCCTCGCTACCTTCCAATTAATGCATCTTCAAATACAAGACACCACCCAGTAGGTCTCCATTGTGGGCTGAACCTCTCTTTATTTGATGACATTAGATTGTTGGCTCCTTGATGTGATCGTTTTCTCTTCATAGTCTCATTGAGTATTACAATATCTTGGTACACAGTCATCATTTAATAAATGACCTTCCTGGAGAAAGTGGTGATAGCTACATTACAGTAGAATGATTGATAATGAAGTGACAATAGAAACTCCAATTATTGAACTAATTCATTCAGCATTGGGTTCAATGCCTTCACATATATCTCAATTTTACTGAACGCCTAATAGGCATGGTTAACTCTGAAAGATAAGAAGCTTCGTCTAAGGGGTTCACTGACAAAGTGGGGCTACCCAGCTAGTCAGAGGAGAAACTGGGACTTGAATCCCATCTTATCTCAGCTTTGAACAACAATGATGAAGTCTGGTGGTTGAACCTAGTGTAGCAGATGGTCAGAAGAGACAGGAGCTGAGGAGGGAGGAAAGGTAGAGTTAAGTCCTGAAGGTGCTTCCATCATGAAGCAATCTGAGTTACTGCTTGGCAGTTTTTTCCTAATCATATTATATGCTCTTCCTCCATCACCATCACCCTAAGTTCCATCTCTCCACCCTCCTCTGTCATTCTCTTGCTGACCCAGACTTTGAATTCCAACAGTTGATGGGTGGGTACTGTCTGGATTCCTGAAGCATTTGTGCTACTAGAATATTTCCACCCAGAGACGTCTGCTCTCCAAAGACATAACACATCAGCAGCAAGAGAGGCAGGTGGTGAGCTAGAGGACATGAGATCATAGATTCAAGTAAAAATGTCTTATACGACCTCATAGCAGGCACATGGCAGATGATCAAATGATCTGGTGCTCTCCTTTCCATTTAAAATTTCTTTTTGATGGTTTTTCATAGTGACCCTCTTGAATTTCCTCCTCAAAATCTTATTCCAGGAATGATTTGGTATTCCTGGCAGTCCAGGGAAAATGATGCCTCCCAAGACACCTATATCAAGGCAATACACTCCCTTCTGATGCTCTACTTCCATCTTCCCTCCGCACCTATGCTTTTCCTCATCATCGCCTGATTTTTCCTCCTTCTCCGCAGAGCACAATGTTAGGATGTGAAGCTTCTGAATCTCCTTGTTTCATTATTAATGGAACCTGGTATCAGTTTCTCTCTTTGGAAGCTACATTGCAAATAAAGACAGTGGCAGGAAGCACGGTTTGATTTACTGGCCAGAGCCAGAGATATGGTTAGATCTTCGAGGCCAATTGCCAAGTGACTTTGAATTGAAGTCAGAATACATGCTAGGGGTGAATGGAGAAAACACCCCTCTCTCAAGTGGGGAATGGTCAGATACTGGTGTCTCAAAAGAGGTTAATTAGCTAAATAACAATCCTTTCTATGTGTTCAGCATTTCACAGTTCACCAAATGTTTCTTTGTATATTAGCTGATTTGATTTTTACATCCACTCGCTGGGGTTGCCTGGAAAATACTATTAATCCATTTCATACACTACTCTGTTTAATAAGGAGCATGGAAGTTCCAAGAATCATCCAGTCATTCAAACTTTTAGTGTAAGAACCAGTTTAAGAATTTTAAAGCCCAAGTTTTCTGAATTGTGCAGATCACATGAAAAAAGGAAATAAAACAACCAATGAAATGTCTTTTGCATTTTTATGTTCAGAAAGCATTAATTTCTTTCCTCATTTCCTTTCTGAATCCTAGACTGACACTCTTTTCCCATTCATTGTGCTAGCAAAATAGGTCAAAGGGAGACTATTAAGGGGAGAAAGAGAAGGAAGACTATGGCTGTTGTTTTCTAAAAGGCTGGTACTATGATGATTTTCTGAGGGCAAGAACTCTGTAGCTGAGAACCAGCATTGGGCATGAGCTTGAATGATAGAGTGGAAAATCAGTGTCTTCTCCACACCAGTTTTCTTCCCCTACCCCATATCACATCCTGATTTTATAGTTTGTTCAGTCTCTGAAGCACAGGAATGAGACCTAACTATGCTCCATCTCTGCTTCAATCTTAACCCTCCCTGATGAACATTTCTCAGAGACCTTGTTAGAGAACAGAGGCAGATGGAACTCTTCCCAGGTGGCACATGGGATTCTGAACTGTTCCTCCACAAATCTTCGCCATGGTTCTATCCAC
>PVIJ01005081.1:0-52038 GCA_004024925.1 Scalopus aquaticus
CCCCCAGCCCTCTGGTAGCCAGTGTAACAGTCATAGAGCCGCAGAGTGACTCGTTCTGCATTTTGTTTTGCTGCTTTGTTTTCTAGGTGACTTCTATTCTCCAAATCAGTGGGGCCTTCTGTATCTTCTCTAACTTTGTTCTTGAGATGGGTGTGCCCTCGGCTGGGGTCACACTTCCCGAGTCTGCCTTTTCTTTTTTCACATATTATACTTTCATAGTGTTGTTTTATATTTCAATCTGCTTTTTTTCACTGGGTCAGCACTTTGTTTTTAATCAGCCACGCCATCTCCGCGTCTGTCTAGCCCACTCCTACTTGCCCACTGCTGCAGAACGTTCCCAGATCGGCCCCATTTTCCTTTTTCACCCTCCACCAGCCCCCAACGCCCACACCCCCCATCCACCCCCGCCCCCCAGCTTCATAGCATTGTGGTGTGTGAAGATGCCTGATACGATTTCTGTTTTCATGTATTTTCGGAGACTTGTTTTATGCCCTGTATATGGTGTGTTGAAGATGCTGCGCGTGCACCCGAGGAGAGCGGGTGTTCCCCGCTTGCGTGGAAAGCCCTGGAGATGTTCACTGCATCCACCCGACCTCACACTGTTGGCTTTCTGTCTGAATGAGCTCCGTGTGTCCGCGTTGTGTGGACGTCTCCAACAGCAGTTGTTTTTGTTGCTGTGTTGTTTTAGGTCTGTTACCAGTTGTGGTTTTGTGTGGCTTGTTCATGTGGTAGGTGATGCTGATCTGTCTGTTGAGCCGGCCTCACGCCCTGGGCTCAGTGACGCCTCCCTTAGCCTACTGCTGGGTTTGATTCGCGCATGTTTTGTTGAGGATTTGAACGCCTGCGCTCATCAGGCAGTTTAGTCCTTTTCTGTGCTGTCCTTGTTTGGTTTGGGGATCAAGGTCGTGTTGGCCTGGTGAGATGTGTCTGGGAGCGTCCCCGTTTGATTTTTCTGAAGGAAAGGTGTGAGAGCTTCTTGAAAGCTCCCCTGAGTCGGCTTCTGCCCCCGGCTTTTTTCTCAGGGAGCCTTTTGACTACTTTCCATTTCTGTGCTGTGATCGGTCTGCTCAGGGCTTTGCTTCATCTGGCTCAGTCATGGGGGCGTGTACGTGTCTGCAGATGTGTCCCTGTCTCGGGTTGCCTGGTTTGTTCACGTCTAGATATTCCTAGAAGTCTCGTGTGACTCTGCGTGTTTCTGTGGGACCTGCCATCCTTTGGCCTCTTTCATGTCATTGCTTATCTGGATTTTCGTAATGGTTTTCTTAGGGTTTGTCTGTGCTGCGTCTGACCCGGCTGCAGACTTGCCAAGTCGCGGTGCCCCGCCATTTGAGAACTGCCTTTTGCCCCTCACTCAGGTTGTCTGGACTTGGCAGCCTGCACTTACTGCAAAGATTGTCCTGTGCTAAACGCAACAGCGATGCAAGACAAGTGTGGTCTTAGCGCTTTGTCGGACAGGTGGGCGGCGCGCTCTGTGGTTCGGGCGCCAGGGTGGGTCTGGGCGGGTGCTCACGCTGCTCTCCGTGCCTGCAGGTGCACCCGGGCCCTCTACCACAGCAGCGTGGATGCGCTGGAGGGCATGTCCGATCAGGAGCTGAAAGAGCTGTTTAGAGAAGCTTCCTTTTCAGAGCTGGTTCTCGACCCCGGCACGAGCGTCCTCGACACATGCCGCAAAGCCAACGCCATTCCTGACGGTCCCCGCGGGTGAGGCTGAGTGGGGCTCAGCGTGGGCTACAGCGCACAGCTGTTTTGGGGTTTCCTGACCACATCTGCACAGCATCTCCCTCCCAGCAGATGCTGGTAGCCCCCAAATGGTGACACTCAGGCTGGGGTGGAAAGTCGCTTCACATTTCTGGGAGATCAGCAACCCCCTCCGCCCTGGACTCTCTCGCCTAAGGGGCCGCTGTGCCGTAGACAGGGGTCAGGCCGGGAAGCAGAGCTCAAGCGGATACACCCGAGCACACAGCCCCTCTTGGGCGCAATCTGTCATTGCATTTTGGGGGGCTTAGAGGGGTTGCCCCACCTATCTAAAATAGGAGTTGAACTTCTGAAAATGAGCTTATGATGCATAGGATTGTCGTGAAAGCCATGATGTATTTTTTCTTTGAAAAACGTCATGACTTTTCCAGCCACCCAGTAACAACTTGGGACTAGCTTATAAAACACCGTTCCTCTTGAGAATGCCTTTTTTAACTCAGAGTGGCTAGAGTATCTTACTTGGTCAGTTTTTTGGCGCCAGTAGGCAGTAAGATGTTCCACAGAAGACTCACTGGGCGTGTACTTGGCGCTCACCCTTTGTAAACGGGACTGCGTGGTGGAAAGGAAAAGCACAGGCGCCCCAGGGCCCAGTGCCGCTGCCACCCTGGGGACTCAGTCACTGAGCTCATCTGCCACCCAGCTTCGTGACCCCCAACATGTGGGTTTATTGCACACATGCTGAGGTACTTCACATCCGCTCCCCTAGAAGAACATTAAAGGGGGGGCCTGAAGCTGTTAGAGTAAACACAAAGCTGAGGGTTCAGTAGATGGTTCTGGTTGGAGAATGGAATTGAAACAAACGAATGGTGTGTCTGTGCTTCTGGGGGCGGCCACAGGGTTTGGGTTTGTCTAACTATTGGACACTTCTATTTTTAGATATCGGATGATAACAGAAGGCGGAGTCAGTATAAATCACAGACAAGTAACAAATCCCGACAGCGTTTTAGTTGTTGGACAGCATATTCTTAAGAATGGGCTTTCATTACTTAAAATAGGAAAAAGGAATTTCTACGTTATAAAATGGCTTCAGCTCTGATGCAAAATCCTTCTGTCGATCATTCATCCTTGAAACGTCTGGAAGTTTGGCTCTAGAATTTATACCTTCACCACGTACACAGTCAGCAGAAATGGAATGTACTCTAGGCCGACAGTGTGAGTAACTTCCCAACTTCTACAGGTTGGCTAATAAATAAGGTGCTTGTGTATGATGGGGTAGTTCCTGATCTGCAAGCGTTACTGACTTCCAGGGTTAGTCGCTGTTTAAACTCACATTTCACAAAAAACATCTCTCCTATCCAGCACTTCTGGCTCTTTTCAGAGAAGAGGAAGAGTGAGAAGGAGATAGTGGGGGGACTTGAGGGGTCTCCCACTGGGATCTCTGGCTCTCTGATTGTGCTGGTGCCCACATAAGAAATGTGACTTCTAGCTTCAGAAGCCTGTAAATCTGTGCTGTTGAGGAAGTAAATAGTTTTTAAAGAGGAGGAAAGTTTCACGAAGCCACAATTGGTGTCACAAATTGCAGTTCATTTTTAAAGAACAAAAATCAGTTGTTTAGAAAGTTCCCAACTCAGTTTTTCCTTGCCTGTGTTTCCATATAATTAAATTTACACTCAAACTTATCCTGTCAGGAGTTACTAAGGTGGCAATGTATTATAAATTTGGAAACTCTCAAATTAGGTGTTAAGTTTCGACTTTTGTCTCCAAGATTTCAGGTTGTCTAGTCATTAAAAATGGAGCTGTACCAACACCTCAGGGAGTTGAGAGACTGACAGGAGAAAAGTCACAAAACTCTACAGCACGAGCTGTGTTGTTTGGTTCCGAAGCAGATTTAGATTTCAAAAAGCTGCCGTTTACCTAAGCCGTTCTCTGGGATTCAAGGTAGGAAGAATGAACTTACTGACACTGATGTTGTTTCATATCAGTTTTATTTACATAGCAAGCACACACAGGCCCCCTTTAAACATGTCAGCGACTGTCACTCGGCTTAGGGGCCCCTAGGGGAGGCTTTCTTGTCCATGTTTCTCGCCTGCTTATCTTTGTACAAGTGTGTAGCGCTAGCAAATGCATCACCCCTAGTAGTAGGTCTTTAAAGCCAATATTTTAAATTTGAAATCTGTATGGTATGTTGGGGGAAAGTGGATTGGAAGTTTGTTTCCTTGACAAATTCAAAAGGTGGGTCTACCCTCTGAGACAGGAGCCACTGAGGCTGGGACCAGGTGCGGTTAACTGGCAGCAGTGAGCTTACAGTTTTTTACCCATCACGTGTTCCAGCAGGCTGGTGCTTACCACAGGCCAGACCGTTTTGTGTCGACCAGCCTTGACCTGGTTTTTACGCTTGGGGTCAGCCACAGCTGTTGTTTCCCGGCATGTGGCGCCATCAGTTAGCAGACTGATATGTTCACTAGCCCTCATCTGTCATAACTGAAAAATGTTAGTATTTGCCTGCGATGCCATTTCCTTGGCATGTTTTCTTTTAGAGACAGAGCTGGATGCCTTAGGGAATTCAACCCCTACCTTGAGATTCAGATCCAGACTCATCTGGGGCATTATAACAAAATGCCTAAGTACGTACTCTAAATGCCACCCCCTAAATGCAAGTGAGTCTGAGACACGAGGATTGTCTGTCCGGCTGTTCTTTAGAGAATGAGGCCCACTGGCTGGTGTGCAGCAATAGTAACTGTCACCAACTAGGCAGTGTCAGGTGAGCCGCACTTCATGATGGGCAGGGTGTTGGGTTTTAAGTCCCACCTCTGTGGAGCAGGGCCTAAGTGCCCAAATTCAAAGATATACCTGAATTACTATTATAATATTTGGAAACCAAAAGGATATTACCCATTAGAACCTCTAAAATCTAAAAGGAACTGGTCTTAATCACCAGTTCTTACTAGAAAATCAAATCTAGATGGTTGTTTTTAACACAGGGAAATGTAAATCATGCTTCCAGGTGTACCTAAGAATGAAAGATGTTCTCACTTTTAGTGTGCCAGGGAGGTGACGGCGGGGAAGGGCTGCGCAGCTGCACCTCGCGTCCCTGCCACGGTTACAGCTCCTCGGGGCAGTCAGCTTGCTTATTACCTGCATGTCAGAGGGCGCAGAGATGCTCGACAGGTGCGACAGGCAACTAACGTGAGGCCGCAGCCAGAGCAGGGGTGCATGCACTACAGCCGCGGGCCTGGCCGGGCCTTTCTTCCGGAAGGGCCTGGCTGTGGCTTTCACGCTACTACAGGTCACATGGCATCTGCCCACAGGCAAACTGCTTGTACACGAGAACAGTAACAGCTCTTTTTCAGTTCAAACGAAACTGTCACAAGACAGACTTGATATGTCTTCTATGTACTGGGAACTTTAAAAACAGCCATTTATTATTTGGATTAAATTTGTGATTGGTTCTGCAACAGAGAGTAAAATTTTCAGTTTATAGCCAGTCTTGACATGAGCAGATACCACTGCGATACACAAGAGTTCATAAATAAAATTCTACTCAAGTAGGAGTAACTAGCAAGTTCTGAGTCACAAAGCTCAGTATCACGTACACAGTTCTCTTCACCAAAGGTGAGTCTCTCGGATCTCAGCAATAATTTGACTGGCTCCTTGTAATGCCTGCATTAAAAGAGAGAAAAACTGTAGAAGCTCATGAAGTTAGGAGGTCAAGGGGTCTGAGTTATGTGGGGCAGTGTCTCCATCTGCACTTTCATTCTGCCACAGCTTTCAAGCACCACTTGTGCCACTTTACAGGCACCACATAGGGCGGGGCCAGGGCCCTGTGGGTGCCACGCGCTTGCAGAGTGCCCAGGTCAGAGTGCATTTAAACACTCCCCGTCTAGGAGGGGCTTGCATCTACGACCCAGGCAGGAACGAACCCCCGACCCACGGCTACCTTCAGCATGTCGGCGGCTTCTTTCCTGCGCTGTGCCATGTCCTCGGACTCGGTCAGAAGGTCGTCCAACAGGGACGATTTGTACAGCTGCCCCACCAGCTCGCTTTGCAGCGTGTCTTTCACGTGATTGACCAGAAAGTGCATTACTGCCTTTGGCACACTGAAACAAAACCACCGGATAACCAAGTTTTCCAAATACAAAGCAAAAGGGGAACCAGCCAGCAGACGTCCAGTCTGCTCTCGCGTAGCACTGACCTGTCTTGAATGTTCTTTCTGACGATAAGGAAATAGGATTTGATGAGTCGTTCGATGACCTCGCAGTCACGCTGTTCACGGGCAGAGAGTTTACGTGCAACAGGAACCGGCTGAAGGGGAGGAACATATCTGTTAAATATGGCCACAGACAGGACATCCAGAAGTTACACTTTCAGCTCCTCATTAGTCTCCGCCTCACCACATCCAGCAGATTCACGGCGTGGCCTTTTTGTGGACTGGCCGGCATGATTGGAATTGGCTTTGATTTTTCCTCTGCTAATAGCTCTTCAGCTTTTGAAGTTTTCAGCATCCCTCTCCAGTTTCCTGTCATTGGTTCTTGAACAGCATCTCCAACCCCACCACCTCCAGATGCAACCTGAAAAAAAAACAGGTGTTCCAAAACCCATACCCGCATAGTAGATGTGACATCAGCCACCCAAAGATCAAGTTTGTGGACAGTAACCAACGCAACCAAACAGCAGTCCCCATCCGAGTGTCATCTACTCAGACAGGGGCCGGGTCAGAGGCAGTGGGTGGCAATGTAGCCTCCAAAGAGGTTCGAATATAAACTGGACAAGGCTCTCCTTTTTCCTTTGTCACTTAGCCTTTTTCTTCCACGTCCACTTCTCTAACTAGATTGTGAAAAATTATAAGTGGCTCATTAAAGAAACCACAGCTGACATTCAGATAATTCTTTCAAGTGCCCTTAACTGCATATGAGCTGGGATCTCAGAGCTCTATGGATTCGTATCTCCACACTTGTCTTCTAACAGTCGACAAAACTGGGTGAAGGGAGAAGTGCTGTATTCTCGATGGCGCGTGTTTAGGTGCCCTGCGCTGTGGCGTGGAACCTAAACACATGCTCTGAGATTTGTTAGGCTTATGTCTTAATGGAAAATGTTTAGAAAGGGTAGAACAGTAATTCATCAACATCTGAAGACATTTAAAAATGTTTTCTGAGATCTTACAATCCAAAATGGAGATGACACCCAAAATTTATAGAAACAAAAATGGTTTATATTAGTTAAACACGAGACAATTGAGTCAAAACACTGGTGAAAATGTCTCCAACAGTGAAGGTGAGATATACTTAATACAGGCAGCCTACTATACCCTGAATATGCAGTGCCTATTATGAATGACATCAAATGACATCCAAGGCGCAGATGTGGTATGATGAGCGAAAAGAACACTTAAGTGAAACATCTAAATCACTGCTTAAGAACTGAGCCCAACATGCTATGAAAAGACACTTTGAGACCTGGCATTTTGGAACCTTTCTAGAAGTAAGGGGTTTGAATGATTCTTATCGGAAACTGACAAAGGACTGACTTTCCCGGTTCCTTTTTGCTTCCCACATTCAAGCTGTTGAGGCGCCCGAAGCTATGCGTGAGGGAACACGTGCAGACTGCAGTGTGGCAAAGAGGACATGCCCAAGAGGTTCCTTCCCAATGCTGGTGTCTTGGTAGGAAGGAAAATACAAATTCAAACTGTCCTTCCAGGTAATGGGACAATGGGAACAGCTGTTACTCTCTGAAAGTTAGTGCAGAATCACTGCCATCTTAGGAGGGTCGGTTAGGCAAGAGGAACATTGAAACAACACAGACAAGGAGTTAGAAGTCACTGTACAGACTGTTTCAGTGAGAACCAGAGGTACCAGTATTTCCATTCTGAAGTAAGACACTCACATTTTTAGTTTCTCTTCTGCTGTCCTGAATTAACTGTTAAAAGATACGTTAAAACATGCAGTTTAAAAAGCAAAATTTAAATACCAATGGTTCGAAATTTAAAAAGTGTAGAATATTTCCTCTTTAAATTACTTTGTGTACCTTCTAGGTTGCAAGCAAAAGCATGTCAATAATTTAGGAAGTACATGTTGTTACAGAATTTAAATTTCTATTAGATTAAAATGATTTGACCTTAGGACAGTATCCCATATTAATATTCTGCTATTCAGTGTATTGTTTCCAGATGAGTCTATTGCACCAAACAAGTAGGCATGCAGGCTTAGATGAAGAATCAGAACAGACCTTGCCATCAGCCTCAGCAGAAGCAGCAGGGGAGGGCTCCTGGGAGGCAGGTGCCAAAGCACTTGGAACTTTAGAGGACTAAAGGCAAAAATGCAGGGAAAAAAAAATCAAGGATGCCAAAAACGCACTCAGAAACAGTCTCTAAATGTGAATCTTTGCTCTCTGTATCAGAACATAACATGAGAAACAAAAGTGATCATGGGACATAAAGTTCCTCATTCTGCCCCACTTCCTGTACTGCTGTACAGGTACTCAGAGGAACACCTGAGAAGAATCCAAACGCAAAAACTTCATTATCTGGAATTTACTAAGATATTTCTAATCCAGAACTAAAGGCAACATTTTACATACTCAAATAGTTTAATATATGCAGCTAGCACAGGTGACTGAGTTGTTATGTTCGTGCTGTCTTCTCTCTCCAGAAAGTCTATCAAGTCATTAGTCCTTTCAGCTAATTCTGCAAAGTTCAAATATCACTGTCAATTTGCCACCTTGTATATTCCGGTGTATTCAAAATACTACTTAAATTATTCCAAGCCTATTTTCTACTCAAACAATCAAACAGTTGCAATGGAGCTTTGAAAGACACTGCTGGAACTGAGTAACACTCTGAGGCTTACCCATCATCTTTGTGCTCTGCGAATATGCTTTAAAACCGTTGTTTTTTTTTACCTTGTCTCGAGATACAGAGGAAGGTAATTCTCTTGCTAGTCTGTTTCTCCTTTGTTCCTATAAACACAAACAAGGAAAACAAAAGTGATATCTGAGCACTGAGACACAAGGCTTAAAAACACCCAGCTAGGCTGGGAGGTATGGCGGAGCGGAGAGCGCCCCTCATTGTTCAGATTCAGGCCACAGTTACATTTTAAAACAGACAAATGATTTGACTCACTGCTGCTCCATTTTTCTGCCCGAGCACACCTGAGGGATACGTGAGGGGAGCAGTCCAGTGCCAGGAGCTGGGTCTCCCCACACTAGGGAGCTCCTAGGAAGGGTTTTCCCACTAAGTTAAGAATCACGGATTTACATGGCCCCACACACCCCTTCAGCATATTAGGGAGAATGTGGGGCACACACATCCTAGGAAACAAACAAAACCTTTGAAAGTCGCTCTAACTTGTACACCTTGGTGTGGAGTTCACACAAAATAGTAAAACATGTTGACACCTAACTTTGAGCAGGGCCACGAGCAGATGACAGGGCGGTCTAGTCCTCACCCCAATCCCCTGCCAGCAGTGGGGGCCAGGCGCCCAGCAGATGCCTGTCTGCATCCCTGGGGCAGCCACAACCTCTGCTAAAGCCCCAGTTTCTGCCTCTGCTGACAGTGACCGCGTCATGGGCAGGGGAGAAGAACCACCCAGAGTTCTCTGGCGCAGAGTTGTTAAAACCAGAGACATTCTGATAAATGCTATCCACGTTTGACTTCCATTATTTCTTATTCATTAAAAGTTAATAGCCCTACTGACAAATGAATTCATCTATCTCCCTAAAAAGTAGCTTAGAAAGACATCTCTTCCCATCATCCAGGAATTCAGAGTCACTATTAAGTCAATCTTTATTTCTAAAGACTTAAATTGTTAATTTAAATGGCCTCATGTTGCTTTTCAAAGACCTGGTTGTTGTGTTCCCCCACCCCGGGTGGGTTCAGAGATGTGATTTCTGTCCCTGGAAGCCAGTCGGTAAGATCCTGGCAAAGCAGAGAGAAGGAGCAGCTTCCGGGCCAGCACCCACAGGCCGTCTGTGAAAGAGGACTCAGGCTCATGAACACACAGGCACTCACACGCCGAAGACCACCTCTGCTGAGGTGCTAAAGGAGACAGCACCTTCCCCAGCCACCTCTTTGTAACTGTCCTCCATCCTTATTTTCATCTCAGTCACTTCTTGTACGTAAACATATACAAGTAAAGAAACCAAAATATGTAAGATGGAGCATTTACAGAGAAGAACTAATCTTGAGAGTGTGAGCTGCACTTACCTCTATGTTATTGTTCATGAGCCCACAAGCATCTGCAAAGTCTGGATGTTTTGTGTTGATATAAGCCAACTCAATTGCCACTAAGTTATGGACCTAGAAAAAAATAAAAATAGGTTGAGTCTAATTTTACTTTCACAAAGTTTATTAAACACATAACTCTCAAAAACACCAGGATATTAATGCCTAAGTTAGACTCCAATGGACATCTGACACCAAGCATGTGCTTCTTGAATTACTTCTACTTCAGCATCTAAGATCCCATTTGTAAGGGGCAGGGGGAAGTGACAGGAAGGTACTGCAAGTATTTAGTTACAATTTAGTTCAGTTTCAACAGTAAGAAACTGTCTGATAATCACAGGTACATTAAAGATGTTAATTCCGGGGGGTAAAGCGCACATTTAAAGAACAGGTTACTGACGCACTGCCTAGTTTAATGTTGTGTGTGATCAAGATCCTAAGACAGCAGCCAGAAGGGCAGCAGACACTGGCTTCCCCATCTTCGAGTCAATCAGCTCCTTCGTTTGCACCATCCCGACAAACCTCAGGTGTCAGAGCGGCCCTAGCAGGTGCAGAGCCAGGTGCACAGGGCGCACTCAGTGACGTTCCGAGGGTCCCGCCGTCAGTGGGCAAGGGGGCCGGGCTGCCCCTCGTCACTCTGGGCATTTTACTTCCGGGGAATCGGGCAGCCCTACACCCTACACTCCAGGGTGGCTCTGTGCTCTGAGCAAAGCTCCAGCGGCCACCATCGGAGCCAAATGCACTTTTAGTGACCAGAAAGAAAAAAGGAAAAGACACCCAGCCAGCGGCATAGGGCAATGTGAAGTGCTCACCACATATTTCTGCCAATTCCAGCATTTTACATTTTTAAAGACAGCAACCCACAAAACAGTAGCACTGATGACAGCAGGTCATAAACAAGCCACCAAGGGAGTGGCTGAGCCGCCCAGCGCATGCCAAGGAGGTGAGGGTAAGCACTCCCTGCAAAAACTCGTTTCCCGGCTGCAGGCAGCACTAACGGCCCACTGGACAGCTGGGTGCAGACTGGCGATAATTACATGTGGAGGAAGCGGTATTTTGTGCCAGTCACTGAGGCTGCCTTTGAAGTAGGACTCAAACTCTCTCCCCCCCACATGGGGACACTGTGCCTAAGCGCTGAACACTGCAGGGGTGTGAAAAGCATGTTCACCAGCAGGGACTACTTGATGGTGTGTGAGGAACTCACCATTTCATTTGTAACAGGCAACCGCTTACGCAGGAGACAAGTCACCACTTCAACGATGGCGTCGTGAAGCTTAGGGAACCGCAGTAACTCCTGCACGACGGAGGAGAGAGCCGATAGCATTTTGCTTACAGGGAAGTAAAATCATCGCTGAGATTCTAAATTTGACTTGGAAGCTCCCTTTAAGTGCATGGTTTCAAATCACCTTGGTCACGAACTTCCGTGGCGACTCTGAGCCCGTCTCCCTGCCCGAGCCCCCGCGAGAGCCAGCCCCCTCTCTAGCCCGCACCGGCACCTGCGTGCTGTAGTTGCTGCAGTGCTGGATGATCCGCTGCATCTCCTCGTGCACCAGCTCCACACAGCGGAGGCTGGGCTCTTCCAGGCGCTTGATTTGCCGCTTGACCAGCAGCTCGAACGAAACTTCAGGCACAAACAAAGCAGGACGAGGACCCTGCAAAGATTAAATTTGGGGCTCTATTATAGTTACTTGTCATTTTGGCTATTCCCAAAGGTTGAGATAAATCCCATCTTTGTCACTTTTCACAAAAAGCACTTAATTTCAAGTAAGAAAGCAAAGTAACGATCAAAGCGGTTTATTTTAGAGACAGTTATGGGGGAGGAAAATAGCAAGGCCTCAACCTCACTTCCAGATGCCGGGAAGCGAGCATACTCACTGTAGCATTCCTGATGGCAGTCAGGATGTCAATGGTGTTAAGGCCACCTAGTGGGTCGACAGATTCTAAGGTCCGCCCAAAAGTCTCATGGAAAATGTAACATATTCTAGCACCACCGCATCTGGAAGGCAACGAAGTACACGGTATCTGCAGTTACTACAGGGTGAGAGGCGGGGAGTCCTGTCTAGTCTCATTTCCTGACAAAGGCCCAGGTAAACAATTCTATTTTGTTCTTTTAAATGGGGAAAGTAGTCATAACTGAAAGGCACACAATTTTGTCAGAAAACATCAGGGACCCAACAGCTCCCAATCTCCAAGGACACTGAGCGCTTCAAACATGTGTTCTTTGTTTCTGTTGAATCACAGTCCGGGAAGAGGCAGGCCGAGGCTGCCTGTCAGGCCGCGCAGGAGCGCCTTAGACTTCTGAGGCGACACCACGAGCTCTACTCTGCCCCGGCCCCACGGCAGCACAGTGTGCAGACACAAGCACAGCTGCATTCTGAACACAATGCACCAAAAATTGTACTTCATAAAATTTTCACAGGTCACAAATACTCTGAGTTTCTCACCACCATTTAAAAACAGAAAAGGCATTCTTAGCCCACAAGCTGTCATTTGGCTCCTTGCTTCAGACAAATCTCTGGACAACAGTAATAGCATGGGGTTTCCTACCTTAATGATGAGAAGCCCTAGTGTGTCAGCTTTGGGTGTTTGCTTTAAGCCAGCTGATCTCCACAAAACCTCTGTCTTCCCACACCATCCCTCTTCTGCTATTTTCACCATGATATTCACTGCTTCATTAGTCTAGGCAGAAGGTGCTAGAGCCTAACGCCATGCTAAGTCTGGTCAGCCAGACACAAAGGGACAGATAACCTACAAGTCCCCTTACAGAGTTTTCTAGAACAGGCAAAGTCATAGAATAAACAATACGTTCCAGGGACTGGAAAAGAATAAATGTGACTTGATGGACACTGGAGATCTAGGAGGGTGATGAAAAATCTTGGGAAAGATGTTTTGATGGTTGTACAAATTGTGAATATAGTGCCACTGACTTGTACATGCACAGATGATTAAAATGACCAATAATAGGTCTCTCCCTCCATCCTTTTCCTTCTCTGAATAATTTCCACAATGACCAGACTTATCTTTCTAAAACAGGTTAGTCCTTTGACAAAAGTTTCATTTACTGTAGTAGGAAGGCCTCCAAATTCTGACATCTGACTCTCCAGTGCTGACACCTTCCCTGCCTTTCCTCCTGCCATTCCCTTCATGGCACCTGCCACTCCAACACGCCCGGGGTGCTCCCCAAGCTAAGACTCACTTTCCCTGAAGCCTTCTTAAAGTCTATTCAGAGCCCAACCCAGCCTGTGTTAACTGTGGCACTTTCCTAATTCCTGAAAGAAATGTGTTCCTTTCTTCAGTGTTCTAAAGGCTTGTTTTTACTATAACTACTTATAAATCTGCCTATATATGTTATCTATACTTTTCTGGATATGTATATTTTATAAGCATTTAAATATAAATACTTACTTGACTATATTCTTTTAAATTAACTTATTTAATTATTATACCCCTTTTGCCACCTAATCAAGGCTCATGTTACCCTGACCTATCCTACCCACTAAACTCTGCAGTGGCTCATCCTAGTAGTGATCTTCATGCCCTCCCTACGCCATCTCCTAACCAGTCAGTGTAGAGTCCGTTAAGTCACTCTCTTTACTAACACATACGACACCTGGTCACAGAAAGGTACATAGAACACCCCTCCCCCACACACACCACAAAACGGTACATAGACCCTCCTCCCCCCCCCCCCCCCCCCAAGGGTGCACACTGCCGGTCCACTCTCTGCTTGTCTTACTGTACTAGTTATGCAGCATGTCAGCACGGGGGCTGGGAGTGAAAGCAGGTCAGGATATCCCTGCACATTTATTTGCAACTTTCTTGCAGTTAATTTCAAAATTAAAATATTTTTTGAGTATAGCAAAATGCATATTCATATGTATTGTTAACAGGAGACAATATAATCTACTGATCACATGGCGGTGGTAACAGACTTGACCTGGTACCCCACTGCTAGCAGTTTTTCCTCAGGGGCTGCATAAACCCGTGCCCCAGGGCAGGCCATCTCAGAGTTCTCTATGTTTGTGTTTACCTGAAACCAAATTATCAATACTGGGGGACTGGCTCAGCAAATTAGAGTCTACCTGATAAGTTAAATATTATGTAAATCTGAAGGGTAATATGAATGTGTATTTTTTCTGAAATGTTAAGAAAAATTATTTCAAAACAGTATGTACTGCATCTGATTTTCAGATGTGTAATACAGGTTTTTATAGATGTTTAGAAAATGTCTAGGTTAATACCAAAAGCAAGCAGAGGTATCAAGATGTGGAATTAAGCGTAAATTTTTTTTTTAAAGATTTATTTTATTTTTGCAAACAAGCTGGGGTGCAGGCCAGAGGTGTGAGGCGGTGAGAGGGTTCACCAGAGACAGAATGGGGAGCAGAACAAGCAGATCGAATGAAATACACAGCTGAGGGGACCAGCAGGCAAGGCAGGAGAGGTCTGCCACGCCATGTGGGATTCTCCCTGGCCGGGCATCGAACCGGCACCGCAGCCATCAACAGCTCCACAGCGCTGCGCTAACTGTTGCACCACCAAGGAGGCCCAAGGGTAATTTTGTTTGTATGTCTCATTCTCTGCATTCCCCCCCCCGCCAAATAATTATACTGCATGTATTAAAGATTTTAAAAGTTAAAATTATGAAACATTTAAAATATTTATCAATTAAAGTCTTATTTAATAAACTGAAATTTTTACTTTTTAGCTTATAAAACATGTTTACACACATATCAGACATCAGCCTGCCATTTCTACAAAATGATATTACCGTTCTAATAAATCACAAGCATACAATCTCGGAGTTAAAAATCACCATAACAGGGCCTCCCTAGTGGCCTAGAGGTTGAGTCTCAGCACTATCACCGCTGTGGCCTGCGTCTGATCCCTGGCCAGGGAGCTGGCCCACATCGCAGAGCAGATCTCTCCTGTCTCACCTGCTGCTCCCCTCAGCAGTGTACTTCAATGGATCCACCTGTTCTGCTCCCCACTCTGTCTCTGGTGAATCCTCTCCCCACCCCCCTACTCTGGCCTATACCCCAGTTCTTCTACGCAAAAATAAATAAAATTTTTTAAAAATTTTATTTTAGAAGTCACCGTAACAAAAGATAAAGTAACCTGGCAATCCAAGTGACCAGACCCACAAAGCTATTTCTTACTTACAGCTCTGAGGTCTCGATGTACTTCGCAGTCCCCTCGATCGTGTTACAGTACTCTGTGGCGAACTTGGTGATGAGCTGGAGTAAGGTAGCACTTTTGTCATCCACGGGCTCGCCGTAGCTGTTGAGGAGAGACTGGTACTGGGCGGCCAGCACATTGATTCTCGTCTTCAGTTCCGGTAAACAGTCTCTGATGTGATGCATCAGTAACCTAACAGGGTTAGAAAATAAGGGCTGTAAAGCGAAACTGGGTATATATCAAAGACCCCAATGGGTCAAAATTTGAAAATGTAAATTAAAGGGGAACCTGTGAAACTGTCTTGGGAGGAAATAACATGGTCTGAGACTAGAGGTAAACACTTAGTCTGAAAAAAATGACACAAAGGACGTCATCTTGGCCAATGCTTTGTAAATGCGCCTTCAGCCCTAAGCGTAGCAGCCAACGGAGAACAAAATGTAACTGGAAAAAACATGCTTATATGATGAAAGCAAGAAAGTCAATCTAGTTCTACCTGCATAACTGGTTTTTGACTTATCTTTTACAATAGTTACTCTGCATAGTGAAAATCAATCTCAGATTCAGGTGCGTAAGCCTTTATTTAGGGAATACGACAAAAGCAAGGGAAAACAGTTATCACTTCAGTCAGCCTTGGAAGTCCTCTGGAAAGGCCTTCCCGCCCTGCACGGGTATGCAGAGGGATGCGGCTTTCCGCCATGCTATGACGAGGCATGGAAGACACCCCGAGTGCAGACCAGACTATGTGAAAATCACACATTTAAATTCAGTTCCTGAAGTCGAAAGTGGAATGAAGTCACGTGCTATCTAGCTCTAGTCTCAAAGTAAACTGACCACCAAGGATCTCATAATCAAAACATTTTAATGTCCAACCGAGCATTCCCTGATCGTGTGAAGGTTTAATGCCAACTGCCCAAGCCCTGAACCATGTGCAGGAGCTGGTGGTCCGCAAAGTGAAATTATACCCATAACTGCATTAGGAAACCAGAAGGGACTGAGGAATGGAAGGTCTTGGCACCTACTGATGAGTGCAGAGTATCTCATTTTTCAAAGGTAATAAAATGTTACCTGTTCAGGGTCCTAGCAAGGTACTTTGTTCCATTTCTATTGGCCAGAGATGGGTATTTCTTCTGCAGGAAAGCATATTCATCACGGATTGAATCAGTGACGCTCTTCTTATTGTTAATATCTAGCTGGCTCCTAAGGGTGGAAAATAAACTTTTTTTTTTTTTTTAAGATTTATTTTTTTTTTATTTATACATACAAGCTGGGGTACAGGCCAGAGGCGTGGGGCGGCGAGAGGGTTCACCAGAGACAGAGCGGGTAGCAGAACAGGCAGATCAGAAATACACTGCTGAGGGGAGCAGCGGGCGAGGCAGGAGAGATCTGCCGCGCCATGTGGGATTCTCCCTGGCCGGGCGTCGAACTCGTGGCACCGCTGCCGACAGCTCCACAGCGCAGCGCTTAACCGCTGCGCCACCGGGGAGGCCCGGAAAATAAACTATTGAGCTCAAGTTCACTGTGGTCCCCACCCTTGATGTTCACATCGTTCTACATGATGGGTACTATCCCAACTTGCAGCAAAGAAAGTGAGCTCAGGAGATTAACTTACCCATGGTCACATGTTAAGTGGCTCTGTCACAAACCATGTGACTTTTAAGCTTAGGTCTCATTATTACCATTAACTGTGGTCAAAGCCGTGCTCTTAGGGAGCAGGGTGGACAGTGAAAACCTGTGTGGCTCAATCAAGTGTTCAGTGTTTATTTTCTCCACAAACAGGCAACTCATTTCTACCCAAAGTAACAATGTTTACTGGCAGAGCTGTCACCTATAAATACAACAGTGTCTTCTACCACCTGCTTGTCTGAGAACATAGTGGGACTTCTTTAACATGGGAGAAAGGCGAGGTGGGAGGACACGCAGGGAAGCAGACAGCTAGCTGTGACAGTCATGCTGTCATTCAGTAAAAACACTTCCCTTTTGTAAGGTCTAAGACCCAAAGAGTTTAAGTATGATCTACACACACACACACTCGATTCTGGGAGACAGAGCAGCCAGAAGCCGGGGCTCACGGCTGTTTCAGCACTCCCTCCTGCAGAAAGGCCCTACGCCAGGGGATCTTCACTTCAATTCAGCCCTTCACACACCAGCCTGTGACTCTGGAAACGCATCACTTCAGTTCCCTGATCAGGAGACTGACATCAATGCCTGCCTCACGGGGCTGCTGTAAGAATCAGACACGGCATCTGTGCATTGCGCACAGCAAACCACCTATGGCTCAAGTAGACACTCAGTCGTAGCTTCCTTCCCAGGATGTTTAATACCAGCTGTTTGTAATTAGGATCCCTTTAATAAAATTTCTCTAAGTTACAGGTTGACAATTACAAAAAAAACACTGAAGGAATCTAACAAAACCAATCTAACAAAATCCTACACCCTTAAGCTCAGTCTTGATTGCAAGTAACACTATACTTTCTATTGAGGGCCTCTTCATCAACACCTAGCAGACAAGAGCGTTTACACCTAAGAAATGAACTTCCATCTTGTGTCACTGCTTACTCCACAGGAGACTTTAGTGAGTCTCTCTGCTCCCTTAAGAGCAACGCCTTCACTAGCAATTACAGGGAAAGACAGGAACAGGGGAAAAACAGACATGATCACACTGCAGACTTATTTAGAATTTTCAGGTTTGCTCTGGAACGAGAATGATCACGTATCCCATTCTTGATTGCTGACCTGTTCACTACTCCAATTATTCCAAGTTTCACTGGAATAACCCTTCCCATCAGCACGTCCATGGCGTCAGTGCCTGCATCCATGAGGTCAAGCTTAGTGATGACAGCCAGGGTCCGGCGACCTGGGGACGCGAGGAGAAGAAAGTGACCTGTTAGGTAATGAACTCATGAAGTGTTAAAGGAAAATCCTCATCTATAATCACCTACTAGTACAACTGTCATCAACTTGCAAATGCTGTTTAAAAACTAATTTTAACAACCGTGTACAACTTTTTAAATTTTTCATTTTAAATTCTTAGGGCTGTTTTCCAAATATTTGTTTAAAATTTACTTTTTTATTGTTCAGGTCTATGAGTTTTGCAGATGTGAACAGCTGTATCATCACCACTTGTTGATAAGTGAGTCAAGTCCCCCACAAAGCCATTTCCCATGACTAGCTTGTTATTTTCCAGAATCTAGTGTGAATGGAGTGGCAGGCACAGCCTTTGGGCCTGGCTTTTCACTTGGCGTTCATGTGCAAACCCTCCCTGGAGCTGCATGTATCACTAGCTCCTTCTCTGTGCAACTAAGTAGTGTCCCAGAATATGGACTTTCTATGGTGTGGTTCTTCATTTCTCAAACTGAGAAAGTTAAGTTGTTTCCAGTTTCAGAAGAATACAAATAAACCTAATATAGACACTGCACACAGACTTTTATATGAATATAGGATTTTATTTAAGACAAATACCTAGAAATGGGACTGTTGATCTATTTAAGAAGCTGACAAACTGCTTCCAAAGTTGCTATATCCTGCAAGTTCCACACATACACTGCAGGGTCCAATTTTATGGGTCATTTTTAAATTAGAAGCATTTTTCTATATTACTCCTAATCTACAAAGTCGCTCTTTTTAATGATCTCATGAATTCTGTTACTCTCTTAATTTAGTTAACCATTCCTGCTATGAGCATACTAAGTCGATTCTAATTCTTTGATACTATAAATAATACTGGAATGGTTTGTTTCCTTACAATATATCACTAAATTGAGATTACTGGATCAAAGGTATGCTCAAGGGTCACTTTAAGATAGAATTAATGTAAAGGAAATGGTTAACAGTTTTAAACAATAAAAATGAAATTTAAATAAACCCTTTACCATAGTTATTTTTTTTATTTTGCATGTTAAATTCTCATATAGTAAAAGAGCTTCTTAAAAACCTGAAATAACAAAAAATTACTTTAATAACTTTATGGGAATTTTAATTAGCAGCCTTAGAACTAACATTTCCTACCAACTTTATGAAATTCTTCCTCAAAGCAGGAAGAGAGACATGATAGCGCCCGCACACCCTCCAAATACGCAGGTGAGGTGTCGGCCCCTCTCTGGAACACAGCCAGTGCAGCTGTCCTACCAAAAGGCCTTCCGCACCAGCCAGACATCTCACTCTGACCCCGTCTACTAACCCTCGGGTGATAACTGCTTACAAAAGGACCCGACCTTTATTTCTAAGAATTCTCTGTGTTGAGCATATCTCAATGTTTTCTACCTCTGCAGATACCAAAGCTATGTACTCTACCATAACAATCTACAACTATTGTCTACTATGGGAGTTATTCTTAGAAGTTAGCCATTCAAACACCTAAATCATTTCAAGTGTGCAATACAAGAAACTCTTTTTGCAAAGTCATTTTATGATTACTAGGTAACCATTACAAATGTGGACACACATGAAGTATTTTGGCCTAGCCTTTATAACAACTTATCCATCATAGAAACTTACTTTCCATTAGAAATTCTATTTGAAGTTATAAGCAAAAGGTAAAGCATGATTTTTTATATATAAAAACTGTACTAACAACTACAGACATCCTTTCTAAAAAGTGACGTTGTGACAAGGATCATGCTAAATGAAACAAATCGGGAGACAGATACTGAATGCAAAGCAAAAGACAAGACAAAAAACAAATCAATGCTCGGATTCTGACAGTGGAACTGATGCTACGGGGTTCAGGAGGACAGGAGCACAGGGTAGAGGGTCCCATGGACTGTGGTAGGGGATTATGGTGCTCTGGGGGAGGGGAGGGTGGTACATAAATCTGAAGGGGTTTGACCCTGTACTCCTAAAAGATACAATGTTGTGACCAGCATTACCTCAGTAAGTACTATTTCCTTTTTTTTTTTTTTAAAGAATTTTTATTTATTTATGTATACAAGCTGGGGTACAGGCCAGAGGTGTGGGGCGGCGAGAAGGTTCACCAGAGACAGAGTGGGGAGCAGAACAGGCAGATCAGAAATATACTGCTGAGGGGAGCAGCGGGCGAGGCAGGAGAGGTCTGCCGCACCATGTGGGATTCTCCCTGGCCGGGCGTCGAACCGGCATCGCCTGTGGCCGACAGCTCCACAGCACAGCGCCCAACCGCTGCGCCACCGGGGAGACCCCTATTTCCTTTCTTCAGGGTGGGGTGCCATTGTTAACCAAGTCACGCATTAATTAATTAATTAATTAATCGGTCCTTACCATCTGGGTCTACCTCTCTTGAGATTTTGAGAGCTTCTGAGGTCGCCATGTCTGTATTGGCAGCAGTGACAGCGAGAATGATGGAGTTGGGGTTACTGATGAACCGCAGGATGAGCTCTCTGATCTGAAGCTCAATGTCCTTAGGCTGATCACCCACAGGCACCTAAATCAAACAGAGACAAGGAAGGCACTAGCAGTGAAAAGCGACCGTTTCCCAGCCCACCCCCAGTGAATTAATAAAATATACATTTAACTCCATTTACAGAAAGTTGAAATGAAATGATACAAAATGGTGGTATGAATGAATTCGGTAACGTGAAAGTTTGAAAATATTTTCTCAAATATCAAAAATTGACCTTGTTAAGTATCGGTCAATGTTAAATGCCTAGGAGAAATTCATTCATTCATTCTTTCAATTAGCAGTATTTACTGGCCAAAAACTATACTTCAGGCATTGTTTCATTTGCTAGAGTATGTCACAGTCATGAATAAAAAATAAGCAAAATTCCTCGCTATTAGAGCTTGTACTTAAGTGATGAGAGACATAATAAGCAAACACATATACTATGTATGGCCTCTCGGTGCGGCAGGACACTGGGAAAAATAAAAGCAGAAGCAGCATAGGTAGCTAGGAATGGTTCAAAGGTTATGCTTTCAAATTATTTGAGCAAGATTATGTCTGTACAGCGCAGTCAGTGAAGACTTCACAGCGAGTCACACGATTCTTTACCTTGGTCATTCCTGGCAAATCCACGAGTGTCAGATTAACGACATTGGGTGAAAAAATCTTAAGATGAATAGGTTCAGGGCTGACTCCCTAAAGATAAGGTTTAAAATATCACATTAGTATGACAATGAAATATAAAAAGCTAATGTAACCTCACTTCAAGCAGAAAGACATTAGATGCTGTTAACTATAAATATACGATACTGTTAAATATAAATTAAGCCCAATGCTGTACTAACATAAAAATTTACTTCCTGTTTTATTTCACATTCCTGTCTCTTGATTTGAAACAGATACCGTATCTTAAATGTACTTCATGGCTTAATTCATGCTGAAGGGAAGACAGATGCATTCCTCACTGAGTTTGAGTTGAGGGAGTGAGGCAGAGGCAACAAGATACCCAGACTGGCACGGCTCCTAACTCTGAATACAGTTGGCCTGACAGTACATTGTAAGAGACGCCTCAGAAGACGTACCTGAATCTTCAGGTAGTAAAAAAGAAGATGGTGACGCCTGCCTTTCTCCTGCCCTCGCCTGAGGTGACAACACTCCTGCTCTTCCCAAGGCCTCACTTTTGGGGCTGACCAAGTTCCACTTGAGACACTGACATGATGTGCTCCCTTTGCTGCACTGGCTCATTCTGAACTACTCGTCTATTTTGAATGTGCCAGGGTACTAAACACTCTAGGCTGGTATCTGGCATACCTTCCTGACTAATTTATTCTCAGACACCCCAATGACATCAATGCAAGCTTTATTCAAAAGTCATTACAGCGACATATACCATTTTTATATCCTTTGGGGATTTTGGTAGCACGTGAAATTACTTAGATACTGAGACACACAAACTTACTTATATAAGATCAGAATTTCATTTCCTTCTTTACCAACATGCTTTAGGAAAGGAAAAAACTGTCACAGATTCAGGGCTAAGGGACTCGAAACCCACTAGGTAAAAGTGAATTGTATCCCCACGTAAATGAAGCCTCCTGTGAGCATACAGACTCCACTGTTAAGGACGATCTGTCTCCTGTAACTAGAGGCTTTCCCTCTGACTCGCCAGTCACAACCACCCTAAACTCCAGCCTTGTGTACAATTACCCTCAGCTCCTGGGCTCAGTAAATCCACAGGAATCACAGGACAGACGGTGCCCATTGCTGCTATGACTTATAGCAGCCTCAGGCAAATTTAACCCCAGTGTCCTCACAGGGCTGAGGACAACTCCCCTAGGCTGCTGCCACTGCCAGACAACGGCCCTGGAATGTAGGGCAGTGTGGCGGCAGGAGCAGAAACTCAGGGTGACCAGCCCAGGGAGCAGTGACGACAAAGTGCAGCCCCTCACCAAGACAGACGCCCTACAGTGACAGAAAATATTAACATGGCTCCTGAATGCCTTCTTGTCAGGAAATGCCCTCTCCAGCACCATCTGGCAGATACATGAGTGCAATAAATTTTTGCTGCGAATTAGTACTAGGCTAGGGCCCATTTGCAGGACTAAATGTGCCTCTGGACAATACAAGAATGGAAGTTAACACACAAAGGAAAGGAATAGAGAGAAAGAAAACAGGAATAAAGGAGAGAAAACAAGTTCTTAGGGGAGGGAGTGACAGTGTCTGATGGCAAGGTTAATAGTATTGAAACACCTAACGTTATAAGCTAAGAAAATTTTTTTAAAAATTAACATTTTTCATTTTCATTAAAAAATGGGGGAAAAACTAACTTCTTTCTCTTTGCTTTCATGAATAAATCTAGTCTTACTAGGTTAAGAAAAAGAACTTTTCAAAATATGCATGTCTCATAGTACTTCTTCGCTTAGAATACAATGAATCCATCAGAAAAAGACAAGTTACTGTAACAATATAAATAAAATTACTATATAATAAAGTGGTATGCATATCAAAGAGCAAATAACTAAATGAAATATGTGGTAATATACAAAAGCTCTAAGAAATAACATGGATTTTAAATTTTCATATATTGTGAAAATCCTCCCACTAGGTATAAAGAACAGCACTATGAATTTACAACACCTGCCTCACATAACATGAGGAATACCCTGGAAAAATTCTTACTGGTGTTTATATTTCCAGTTCTAAAGGTATGCCTACCTTATTATTTCCTGAAATCCTTTCTGTTTCATTTTCAATTTCTTGTCGAATTTCATCAAAATCTGTATAAAGCTTAAAATTACAGAAACAAAAGTTTGACAGTGAAAAACCAAAGATCTTAAATGGGGGTGGCCATAAATGTCAAGAATATCAAAGAAACTTCTTCAGAGAATAAACAAGATCTAATACATACACGTATTTTCCTGACCCATGAGTTTATGTGATTCCTTCGAAGCTGTCTTAATTCCACAAAAATTAAAAATCTCCAAATTAGAGAGAATTGGATTCAATTTAAAGTATTCTCCAAATAAACGTTTCTATAGTTCACTATAGTTTCTATAGTGAACTATAGAAATGTTTCTAAGAAAACATTTTGTAAGGAATAATGGCGTCGAAATAACACATTGCATTAAAAATAAGAAAACTAAACTGGCCTGGCCTCCCTGGTGGCCTAGGGGTTAAGTCAGCAATATCGTCGCTATGGCCTGAGTTCTATCCCTGGCCAGGGAGCTGACCCACATGGCGCAGCAGACCTCTCCTGTCTTGCCTGCTGCTCCCCTCAGCAGTGGATTTCAGTCCATCCACCTGTTCTGTTCCCCACTCTGTCTCTGGGGAATCTTCTCAGCCCCTCACTCCCCGGCCTACACCCCAGTTCTTCTATGTAAAAATAAATCTTTAAAGAAAACTAAATTATCAACTACTTGGACAAAGAAATGCTTCAACCTGGTTTTGCCCATGATATTCTGTATGATTACCTTATTCTTGGTGTGGAGAAATTTACCCCATTCTTCTGCTTCAACTCCTGAGAAAAGAAAAGTTCATTTAATGGAAATCATATTTATCTTCAGTTAGGAATTTAAAGAGACAGCATAATAAACAGTTGTTTGTTCCTATTTTTCAATGAACTACAAGTTTCAAAGTCTTAAGATCTGCAAAAATATACATTTACATTTAAAAAACTATCTTGTACTTGAAAAACATGATTAACTTCAGAGAGTGGCTTATAGGTCTTCTCCCATTTGAAATTTAGTTTTTATTAATAAAAATATTCACTTCTCTTCAAAATTTCTATGTAAATGTATTAAAAAGAATATTTTTTTATTTTTAAATATCTTATAAAAGCAGTTTATCTAATGGATCACTCAATTAAATCAATAGCTAAAGAGGAAAAATAAAGACTCCTACTAAGATATCCAACTAATTTACACATCTAATTCCAGGTAGAAATTTGCAGTATGTGAATGAAATAGCTAACTTTCCCATTGGTTTTGTTTTTCATCAAACTGGTTTCCATGTCTCACTCACAATCTGTTGCTCCTCTAGAGTTCTCAGTACGTGAAGCTGATGTGTACTTTACTTGCACTTTCAACGTAATCTCCCCCAGATCCAAGACGATTTCTCCTTTTGAATTGGAGGTAGGAAAGAAACGAAATGAAGGGGAGAAAAGACCCTGCCTATGCAGTGAGGGAGTCCTAGTTTCCACCAGCAGCGACAGCCGCTGAGTCCCTCGCCTGTGATGAAAAGGGGAGTGTAGTCACTGTGTGCGCTGTTTCCAGTGGTTTAAAACTTGGGAGAGCAAGTTTTGCTCTTTTTTTCAGACAAGGTGGAAATATTTAATGATAGAAAGGTTATCTGGCTTTGCCTCCCCCAAGGACAGCTATTCTGTTCTGCCAAATCCAAAAAAATTATAAATGCGTTAATATATAAGTTTATGAATAATGCATATCAACCACCTAAAAGCAAAATAAAAATGACTTTAAGATATTTAACTATATGTTAATGCGGGAAAATGTAGATCAGCACTTCAGCGAAGAAAAGGTAAATAAAACTGGATCGTTTTTGCAGGTAAAGATCACCTACTTGAAGCATAGTACCTTCTTCCAAGAGGTCTCATTGGAGGCCTGGAGTAATCTAGGTGAATAGAACTCACAGAGGCAGTCACCCGTACCAAAAGGGAGGTTTTTATTTACCTTCTCATATAAAAGACACCTGGCTTCACAAACACGTTTCAAAATAAAAATAACAGAAATTACATTCACCACCAAAAAAAGCCTGCATTCTGATACAATGCCAAGAACGGAATGAGGACCACTAACACCTGCACGCAATGTGAATAGGCAAATAAAACAGAAGGGGGTGCGCACAGCCCGCAAGAGCATAGCAGCACACATGCAGCGCAGCAGGGCAGGGCTGAGAAAAAGGAGAGGAGACCTTTAGAAAGGTGTCTTGAGTTTTTCCATGTAGCAGGGTCTGTAGTTAAAGAGAAACAGCACAGAATGATAAGTTTAGTGCTTATCCCTAAAAGTTAAACCTTTTCAAAAAATCAAATGTGCAGAAACCTGAACACATTTCAAATGCATGTAGCATCCAGTTATTCAAAGTTCACAACTATATAATTTCTGCCATAATTAATTATAAAGGGATATAATCATTTTTCAAGTGTTAGCAAAGCATATTGTGTCATAATTTATTTTTGTTTTCTGCTGTAATAAATTATGTCACCTCTGCTTTCTTACACAAATTGACTCTAAGTCACTTCAAAAATTTGCCTTCGATATCAGTAACAGACTATGGGAAAAGGAAGTGCCTGGGAAAAAAGAATCTACAAAACATACTACATATATTTATTTCAAAACCTTAGAGTTAGAAGGTATATACAAGACTACAAATATAAATTATATATGGCTGAAAGCTAAGATTGATTTTCTAAGGGATTATTTTCTTTGAAAACCATATTGACTAACAGAACACCACAGAAACAACTTTGGTTTATCAGTTGCTACTTTTGGATTTTGTCTAAAAGGAAAGCTTGACTTATTTCATAAAAATACATGAAAGATAATTGTGAAGGTCAAAGTTCAAACTAAACTAGTAACCTAGTTGAAGATACAGTGTGATGCTGTCTATGATTTTATCAGAATTATTTTAACACTGTGAAATATACATGTTTTATGTATTAAAAAAATGTAGTATGATCCAAAATTTATCAGTTACAATAAAATCCTTTAAAATATATAGAGAATTGCAAAATAACTGATGATTTTCCAATAGATACCAGATACAATATTTGCTGATAAGATAAAACAAAGACATGTTTAATGTTTTTTGTTCTGTTTTAAGGTCAACTTATTGAATGATAACCACAAAATCAATAGTTGTACACATCCAGAAAACGCACCAATGGTTATCTCTTCCACTGGTGTGGCTATTTTAATTTGTCTCCTGTGGTGTCTCCTCCATCTTGGTCATCAGCTGGAATGCTCACCATGTCTGTGTCATGAATGTACAAGTCAAGTCCAACCATTTGGTTCTACCAATTCCAGTTGCTGAATTTCTTGAAGGCTGTGAACAGTATTTCCTACTCTGAGATTCTGCTTGGAGCACAGCGCTATCAGATTTGAGGTCTGCATAAATACACAATGTCTTCACTGTCGTTTCTCTTCTGACTTGGCTATTCCCTGAATGAGGTTAGGAGTCATCTGATTGTCGTGAGATTCTAAATTGTCATTTTGTATGGATCCACTCCACCTAGTTTGCAAGGTGAGAACAACCAAATAGCTGGTGTTTCCGATACTGTTCCAGTCCTTTCCAGCGGCTGAGGGTCAGCACCAGGAGGTGCCCCATTTGGTGCAGTCACTTTTAAGTATTAGCTTGCCAGCTCGGCCACTTGTCTTGGGGTTTCCACAGCCCAGAGGTCCAAGCCACCCCACTCAGATGTTCAGCATAGCCAGGCTTCCCTACAAGATGGGGGTCTCAAAAATTCTTTTATAATGGCAGAAGTGGGGGCAAGTTGAGAAATACTATAAATGCATAGTAATTGACACTCCAGTTATCTATGTAGTTGCAAAATGAAGGAATTCAGCTAATTTTTCTGGTAATTAAACTATACATATTAGATACCAAAATATTTTATTTCAGCCAATTTTTTTAAAAGATTTATTTTTTTATGCATATAAGCTGGGAAACAGGCCAGAGGCGTGGGGTGGCAAGAGAGTTCACCAGAGACAGAGTGGGGAGCAGAACAGGCAGATCGACAGAAACACACTGCTGAGGAGAGCAGCAGGCGAGGGAGGAGAGGTCCGCCACGCCATGTGGGAATCTCCCTGGCTGGGTGTCGAACTTGCATCGCCACTGCCGTCAGTTCCACAGCGCAGCACTTAACCGCCACGCCACCAGGGAGGCCCCTATTTCAGCCAATTTTGATGGGCCTATATAAAAAAATGGATAACACTGCTCCAGGACATCTTAGAAAACAAGACTCTTCATTTAACCTATTATTGGTAATTCAGGCCTTTTGGTGACAAACTAAACCCTATGAGGTTGATACTCTTGAAGTCACCGAGTGGGCATGTATTCCCCACTTTCTCTTTCCTGTCAGGCTATGAGGTAGTTCATAGTCTTCTGGTTCACTGTATGTTCACCTGCTTCATTATTTCTAATTTCCTCTGTGCTTCAATGACTCACAACAGGCAGAATTATTTATCCTGAGGAAAAGAGCCTCTAATGAGAAACTAAGGAACAATCCTAGTTATTAATGAGACAGGAAACCTAGGACTTAAAATATATGAACTCTAATTTGTATTCTGGATAGCTGAGTTGTCATGTTAAGTAAGGGGGGGGGGTTATATGTAAAAAATAAGCACTAAGCTTAGGAAAAATCTAAAGATATGCAGATTTACTGACCACCACCAAGAAGAGACACCCACAAAGCACAGCAGACACACAAGCCGAGGCACTGAGGACCTGACTCCTCACCCTTTTCTAGAGCGCTGCCCACACTACAGTTTCTGAGACAGGGTGTCATCTGCCCTTCTCCAGGTGACTGGAGAAAGTGAAAAGTTCAAAGAAAGAGAACTAATGCTATACAGCTTCTTCAAGTCTTAGTTTACGGTATTTGGTAACTTTGAAGAAATGAATTAGTGGGGATGAAAACTTTAAAGTGTTATTGTATATGGGGCTGAACCACAGGTTCGTTCTAAATGATTAAATTTAAGGTGGATTCATTAGTAGAGAAATATTCCAGAACACAAAAGGATAGAAAATATACCAAGAAGCAACCTAATATAAATATTTACTATAACTAAATGCCTCCCACATATCCTCTGGCTGCCTATCCAGAAATATTACTTGTTAACACCTACAATTTCATTAACTTCATTCAGTGATTAACTTCTATCATCAGAGATGTTCACAACGTATTTTTCTCCTTAAAAAAAAAAAAAATAAAATCAAGCTTTCACCACTAATGTTCCCACAATAAGAACAAAGTTACAGAAGTTAAAGCAACTTTGATTCATCATAGTATCATTCCATTAAAGACCAAGAATGTAAGCAGAATGAAACTAAACTAAACCAAATATGGTACTCTCTTGTAATTTAATAATTAGGGCAATCAAAGACTTTAATAAATAAGAAAGTGTGTGCCAAACACAGAACAGGAAGATTAAATATATTGCCCTCATTGAACATCTCAACTTCATTAGAGGCATGACTGATAAAGTCCATATATTTTATAATTTAAAACCTGCTGATAGACATAAACAGCACCTTGAAATTATTTTCAGTTACTAAGGAGAGTGCTTACTTTCTAATCTTAATACCCCCCACATTTACTATTCATATCCAGCAAAGAAATAGCCTGAGTTTAGCTGAAGACTAAGCCTGATATATTAGAGAGGGAGGATGAAAAAGTATTTTGAAGTCAAACCGGTATATTATACTATTATATGAGGACAGTTTAATAAAATAAAATTAAAAATAAAATACATCTGAGATTGAAGGGTAACAGAATCAAATTTAGCAGGCACACAGTAAGATGGGAGAAGGGATGATGAGGTAACATGATTGCTGAAAAACAAAGCCACTGTAATTTCATTTAAAATAAAATCTTTAAGCTAAAATTTAAGTTACTAGAATTCTAAAACAAAGTAAAAAAGAAAAAAGTTTTAAACACTGGGAAAATGTTTAAAATACCCCAAGACTCAAAAAATTTCCCTTTAAAATAACCAATTCCTGTCTCGTGAGTAGCCGTAACAAGTTCAACACGCTGGCTATCAAAAAGGCGTGAACTCCAAATACAATTATTCATGGTCCTCAGGACCACGGAAATCACTTTTTTCACACAAGAAAAGGATGTACCATTTCTCTTCACTGGACCTGACTTACTCTTAGCTGTGTCTAACAACTGACCCAAACTGAAGTTTTAAGATATTTTTATAACAATTCTGAAAATTACCATTTTCTTCTCCTGTTGTTTTCCGTTTATCTTCAGGCGAAACATGAACGAGCTGCAGGATAAGGGGTCTCCGGGTAACAATGCCAGTGCCTCTGGGGAGCAGGTCCCTTCCCACCAGGCTTTCCAGCACTGAGCTCTTCCCACTGCTCTGAAAGCACAAAGAACAAGAGCACAGTGAGCATCTTAAGGGTTTCCGTGACTCAGTGAGACTAAAAAACAGCAGATGAGGAAATTATTTTGCAGAAAAAAGTACTTGACACTTCTTAAAATGAGAGTTGTTATATTTTCTATTATATGATCTTTATTTCTTTAAAACAATTCAGAAACAGAAGATAAACCTCACTGTCCCATATTTCTACCTTTATCAATACTCTCCCCACCCGTCTTTTACAAAAAATACATCGTACTGTATGTTTCTGCAACCTACTTTTATTCTGAACATCATCCTCTCACATCATCATATTATCCTCTCACATCATCATATTAACTGCCTCTGTAAGTCATGCAGTGTTCTATCTGGTGTAAAAACCAAAGTCCAGCTGACACTTTAAATGATCTTTGCTATTGTTAACAATGCTATGACTATGTTGTGTACATTTTTTTCTTTAAAAAGATTTTATTGATTCATTTTTACGTAGAACTGGGTGTAGGCCAGAGGTGCAGCAGGAGAGGATTCACCAGAGACAGAGTGGGGAGCAGAACAGGCAGATTGACTGAAATCCACTGCTGAGGGGAGCAGTGGGCGAGACAGGAGAGGTCTACTGCGCCATGTGTTTCAGCTCTCCGGGACTGGAACTCAGGCTGCAGCGGTGACAGCACTGACACTCAACCCTTAGGCCACCAGCGAGGCCCTGAAAAAGCACGTGTACATCTTAGCACCAGCGAAGCACCAGGCTGCACTGAACTAATACACCCCGACATACGTCATATCACACGTCATATCACATGTCATATGACCCTGATCATCTGCACTGGGCAGTACCATTTTTTAAGATTTTTTAAAATCTTGTCATGTTTGATAGAGAGGAACATGGACAGCTTATTTAAATTTAGGTCCCTTTACTACTGAAGTCAAACATCATTTTGACGAAGGGCTTTCTGTACTTCTCCTTTCAGTGATTTGCTTATACAAATGCTGGCATTTTCTGCTTATTTGTTTATAAAGTTTCCATCCAAAATATTTAATTGTTCTGTTTTAAATATTTCCCCCTATTTTTCTGAGGTTTTCAAAGCCTCAACAAAAATTGCAAGAATAGTGAATACCCATTAACAAAGATTCACTAACATTCTGATAGATTTGCTTTGTCTGTTAGTCTCTCTCTCTCTCTCTCTCTCTCTCTCTCTCTCTCTCTCTCTCTCTCTCTCTCTCTCTCTCTACTCCCCTTTCCTTTTGCTGAGTCAGAGATATTATGGTGTTCACCTGAAATACAGTAGCCTCTTTCTGAGAACAAGGGCATTCTTTTACATAACCTCAATACTGTGACCCTACTCTACTTAACAGATACAAACTGCCTAATAATATAAACTCCAGTCTCCATTATACATTTTAAATGTTGACAGATTTGCTGTTTTGCTTAGCAACATAATATTTTTTTCTGTACTATATATTTCAGTGGTCAAAACTAGTATGTCTTTTAATTTCATATTTTCTACAAAGGCATAAATACTGAACTCAGGCATTTTATCAGAAAGAGATGCAGGAAGCAGACAATGCATCAAATCAGGCCAACTTTAAGGAGGATTTACTGTGAGTACACAACTTAAAAAGCTGTGTGGCAAATTGTGACAGACTGTGCAAAGGCCCAACAGATGCTGCTCTCCCCACAGGCCCCAAGGGAGTAAGAGTGCGCCGGGGTAAGAACTGAACTTTAGCCCGCCCCTTTCCTCAATTCCTGCCAGGACACCCCATTTCCAAATCCAAACAGAAGTCAGTGGACACAGGGGCCCATTCACATTGTCCCAGAAGGTCACCTAGGATGGAGAACAGGAAAGCTGGCCGGAGACAGAGGATCAAAATGAAGATTTAAGGCACGGCTGGCGTTGCTCATTTGGTGTCCAGGTTTACCCGTCCAGTTAAGTAAAATGGGGTGCTTCCCATCACTTTCTGTATTCCAAAAGAACTTAAGTAACATGAACATTTCCTGTTCTTTATGCTAGATAAACTTGTCTATAAAAATCATTTAATTCTCCTAGATTTTCAAGTTAATAGGCAATATTGTTCATATTCTTAAAATTGTTTATTTTCTCATTTCTAATATTTTGTCTTTATATTCTTTTCTCTGATCAAACTTTCCAATTAACTATTAAATAATTTATTGAATGAAATGCTTATTGATTTCATTTTGTATATTTATTTTAATACCGTTAGTTTTTGAGATTATTTCACTGTGTGGGCTACTGACGCGAGCCTGGGCCATCCTCTGAACTGTACACATGCTCGCATCTCCCAGCCTGAGGCATCTCTCTATCCACTAAGGATCATGGCTCCACAGTTTATGTGTCCACAGGACACAGTTTATGACAGAGTCACACATAATCTCTTCTGATTTTTATTTCACACTACACAGTCTCCAAGTAGCACCTCCTGGAATTCCTGGAAGCAGTGCTGAAAACGTCCTACACACAGCCCCTCCCATTCTCTTCCTGCCTCTTTCCAGACCATAATTTCTCTATTAACCCTCACTTAGTTTTGGTTCTCAGAGTGTGTGTGCAAAGCTGGTCATCAGTCCTGACATTAATGCTCCCTATGCTCCCTCCGTGATTTCCATTCTTCGAAGCTTTTTCTCTAGTAGATTCCTTAGGAAAGGTCACGGAAACAGTATTGTTCAAGGTCTAGCATCCTGATAACAGCTTTGTCACTTTTATGCTTGGAAATCATTTTGGGTAGAATAAAATCTTTGCTTCATGCCAAGCATCATAAATATGTAAGTCCACTGTCTTCTCCCATAAATTTTTACTGTTGAAAAGTATAATAGACTGATTTTTTAAAAAGGACTGTCTACTTTTTGCTTACAGGTCTGAAGAATCTTTATTTTTCCAGCAAAGTCCAATATCGCAGAGGACTCTACCTCACTATTGTTTCTGTGATATGTTCTCAGGTTTGAGCTGTGCTCCTTCAAAATGGAGTTCCCAGTACGTTTTCAGTTCTGTAAAATTGTCTTAAATTGCATTTTAGCTTGTGGTTTTGCTAGTTTTCCTTCTTTGTTGATACATGATGACTGGGCTATTTTCAATGTCAATTTCTATCAAATTCTTTTTGAACCTGTTTATAAACTTTTAATGTCCAATATCTTCCAATATCTTCCTCAAGTATTATCTGTTACCCTTATTTGCTCTTGTAATCCTAATTTATCTTCATTCCTAAAACAGTTTATTTCTGATACTTTCCTGAGTTCTACCACCCAATTTTTAAATGTTTTTCTTATTCAAACCTGTGGGGGGGGGGCAGGTTGCCATGGAGAAGTCACCTGGTCAGGACCATGCGCAGGAGACCTGGGCATGGCCTTGCCGCTGCCTCTGCATATACCATGTGCGGCCCAAGCAGGGGGACAGTCTTCCCCTGCCAGAGCCGCGCCCCAGCTGCTCCTGACACAGCTGCGGCTCACCCGCACACTCCCCACAGCCTCACCCACAGTGCCAGAGTCCGCGGAAGAAAGTGAGGCAGTTCAGGTGCTGGCGAGCACAGGCGGGTATGCCTGGCAGGCCCCATTCCTCTCAAGTTCCCAGCAACAGACACTGTCTTTGCAGGACCCACGGAAGGCCAAAAAATGTCCCCATGCTGGAAATCAGCACGTCCCTGTCGGGAAGGCCCCAGAAACCTGCAGTGCAGACCACAGGTGGTGGGACGCCCGAGAATGGGATGCCTGTGCCGAGTCCCAGAGAAAGGAAATGGAAGCGGAGAAGGCCGCAGGGTCTGAGCGAGCCCCGGCAGCAGAGGAAGTGCGACTACCTGAGGATGGGCTCGCCAGCTTGCCTCCGATGCCAGGTTCTGTGGGTGCGAATGCACCCCAAACAGGGCAGAACCTCCTTATCCAGAACTTCTGAGGCTGGTTCTGCTATAATCCTTTTTTTCCCCCCCAAAGATTGATTTATTTATGCATACAAGAACTGGGGCATAGACCAGAGGTGTGGGTGGGGGTGGTGAGAGGATTCACCAGAGACAGAGTGGGGAGCAGAACAGGCGGAGCTACTGAAGTACACTGCTGAGGGGAACAGCAGGCAAGAGAGGAGAGGTCTGATGCGTCATGTGGGAATCTCCCTGGCCGGGGATCAAACTTGTGCTGCAGTTGCTGCGGACAGCTTCATAGTGCTAAGACTTAACCTGCTGCGCCACCAGGGAGGCCCTATCATCCTTTCTAAACAAGCAAGATGAAGAGGACTCAGCTACCTGAGAGCACCAGGTACCTGGGCTACAAAATCAAGTTCTAGTTCCAAAACCAGGTGCTGATAAAGGAACGAAGTGGGGTCCTGGGGCCAAGCCCTGCATCCTGCAGCCAGGGGACCCAGCCTGGCTTCTTCGGGTGGTTTCAAACCACAGCTTCATAGGGTGTGATGAAATTGTGGCGGTAACACAGAGGAACTGGTATTTGAGAGTTTGTAGAAAAACATGGTCAACTAATTTTCTTGCAAATACTGTTCATGAGTTTTGGTTTTCCTATCCTAATTGTTGTTTTTATGGGAAAAATCAGAGAGATTAGAAAGCTATGCTATACTGCTGTGATCTTCCCAGAGCCCCTAAATAGCGAAATTTCACCCACTTAAAGATACTAACACTTAGTATCTTTACTAATGGACATACATGAAAGAAATCTGATAAGACTATATATTAGGGGCCTCCCTGGTGGCGCAGCGGTTGAGCGCTGCGCTGTGCAGCTGTTGGCAGCATGCGAGGCGAGTTCAACACCCAGCCAGGGAGAATCCCACATGGCGCTGCAGACCTCTCCTGCCTCGCCCACTGCTCCCCTCAGCAGTGTATTTCTGATCTGCCTGTTCTGCTACCTACTCTGTCTCTGGTGAACCCTCTGGCTGCCCCAAGCCTCTGGCCTAGTGCCCCAGCTTGTATGTATTAAAAAAAAAAAAGACTATACATTAGCAGCTTTAATACTAATACTTAGTATCTTTAACACTAATATTTAGCCATAAAAACTGAATAAAGTACTGATACACGATATAAGACGGAGAAACCTCAAAAGTATTATGCTAAGTAAAAGGAGTCAGCTACAAAAGATCACATAATTTGATCCTGTTTATATGAACCATCCAGAATAGGCAAGAAACTAGATTAAATGACTGCCCAGCACTGGGTGAGGGCAGAGTGGACAGTGACTGTGGATGGATACAAAGTTTCTTTGTGGAATAATGGACTACTCTAAAATTAGATTGTGTTGACAGCTGCAGAATTCTAGAGACATTCTAAAAAAAGCTGAATTATATACACATTTCAAACAAGTGATTTTCTGGTATATAATCTCTCAATCACACTGTTAAAAAACAAAATAAAGAAGAATCCCAACTAAACTATAAACAAATGTGAAAAAGCATAACTTGATAGAGGCTAGAAGGATACTTTCATGACTCGATGGGAAAAGATTTCTTAATGTCAAAAATGTACAAATGAGAGAAGATTGGTAACTCAATTATAATGAAATTAAAATTTCTTTTAGGCACAGAAATAATTGGGGGAAAATATTTATAATTATGTAATTGCAATTAGCAACCAAAATGTATACATAAGTCCTATAAATCAGTAAGAAAAAGATACAACAAAAAATGAACAAAAACTCACCAAAAAAAGGGGGGGGTAAAAAATATGCTAAGATGCTCAAACTTATTAGTAACCAAAGGACTGCCAAGAAGACCCACAAAGAGATATCATAAATAAAAAATGTGACAATAATAAGTACAAGTATAAATAAACAAATTTTACTCTGTTGGTGACAATGTAAACTTTGGCTAAATTCTGCAGTGCAAGTAACAACATGAAGTAAAAGTGAAAATAAGCATACCCCAGAGTCTAGGAATTTTATTTCTTTATAGCTTAGAGAAATTCTCAAATGTGCACAATGAGGCATTGATAGGAAAATGCTATAGCAAACCATGCAGAACATGAAAGTGTTCCTGAACAAGAGGATAAACTCCCCCCTTCAAACACGCGCACGCGCACACACACACGCACGCGCGCGCACACACACACACGGGTGGGGGAGAGGCTGAGTGTTGGATGAACAGTGCAAGTGGGCAAATTAGGAGTATGTGAGTAAATCTCACAGGTATGATTGTGTAAAGGCACTGTAAAGGAGTAGATACTTTGACACCTCTTACTTGAGGTTTAAGCGTTATGTACATTAAGTTAACAACATAAAGGTAATGATACATATGTAGTATATGTCCAGTGAAGCACACAGGCATGATGTAACACCAAATTCAGGAAAATGGTTCTCTCTCTAGAAAGGAGGGAATTCAACAGGAAAGTTGGTGGTTTACTGCCAACCTGGAAGGCGGGTGCAAGTGTATTCATAATACTACTCTTACCTTTTTGACATTGATGATTTTTCAAAATAATTTCTAACACCTCAAATTGGTATAGGATATCATGATGAAGAGGTAAAAGAAGCTATGTTCCATCCCCCTCCCACAGCAAACACTTGATACAGTCACACAGCCTGGGTACAGGTTAGAGACCAATTCCTGATGTCCACACTGTGGTCTACATGAGCTGAACAGTCCAGCTCTGCGGCAAGGTTCAAAGTACTCAGGGGACAGAGAACTGAAACTGGAAGCAACTCAAGTCATGTTACCACTTTATTTCATGTTATCTAGAATAGAAAATGAAGGGGCAATAAAAACAAGGTTTTCTATTCTCTTTTCTTCAGTTATTGATGTTTCTCTGCATTTAGAGAACAGAAGTCATAGGATGGGCACAGGAGACACTATTGCACTCACCCTAGAGACACTGAATTTCAGACCTTTCAACATGTCATGCATGGTCACTCTTTTACGTATTGGTCTGACAATAGTGGGAAATGCTTTCCTTTTTAGGAGACCTTTTTTTCCCTCCCTCCTTCTATTTTGACACTTGTAGAATTATATATTATGGGGTTTTGGGTGGTGTTTTGGCTTCACAATGTAACTAAGTTTAAGCTATGGCCTCTGCCTTGATGTTTGTGCCCACAACCGCAATCTGAAGGTGGCTGACTCTGGCATGGAGGACTTCTGCTGTTGTTGCTTTATTCTTTAGAAGGAGCGCTTGAGGCAGACAACAATCAATGGTAAGGGTTTTGGCTCTCACCTCGAAGTGTCACGTCTAATAAATTTCATTACATATTTGATCTCCCTCTGAGGAGAAACCCTCAAACTGCTTTTCTTTTCTTTTAAAAAAGATTTATTTATTTATGCATACAAGATCTGGGGTGTAGGCCAGAGGTGTGGGATGGTGAGAGGATTCACCCAGAGAGACAGTGAGGAGCAGAACAGTTGGATCTACTGAAGTACACTGCTGAGGGGAGCAGCGGGCAAGGCAGGAGAGGTCTGTGGCACCATGTGGGAAGCTCCCTGACCGGGGATCGAACTCGTGCTGCAATGGCTGTGGACAGCTTCACAGTGCTGCGACTTAACCCACTGTGCATCAGGGAGGCCCTCAAACTGTTTTTCTATTTCACAAATTAGGTTTTAGTAATTTCACTGTAACTATCACTTCCAATCACCCTACTCTGCCTGGCCACGCTGCACCTCCTTCTTAAAGGAGGTACCACAGAGAGGATACTTGAAGTTTGCTCCTGAGTTCTGTGTTAACTTCATTTTATTATCCTGATTCTCTACTTTAGTCTCCAACTTTATTGCTACTGGTCTTCAGTGAGTTGTACATTTTAATATACTTGCATATTAGTTTTGATTTTCTTTCTTAAACAGGGCTGTTATGCACTGAGTTATACGTCCCTCTAAAATTCAGGAAACCCGAGTCTCTCAAAATATGACTGTACCTGTAGAGAGATGACTTAGCTAAAATAGAGCCATAAGGGCTTCCAGTTAGGTAGTCCAACCTGTCTGGCATCCTCATAAAGAGAAAATGTGGCCACAGAAATCAGGGCTGTGACATGCAGAGAAAGGCCCTCGGGGGACATCTGCAAGGCAAGGACAGAGGTCTCAGAAGAAACCCTTAACATAAGATGTCTAATCTCCAAACTGTGACAAACTAAGTTTCTGTTGTTCAAGCCACCCTTGCTGTCTGGTAGCTGGTTACAGCAGTCTTAGCTAACCAACTCAGCACTATCAACTCAACAGCCCACAGCGAGGTATGTAATCTGAAAGGGTAATCAACCAAGATTGTGTCAAAACTGACATGTTACATATTAAAAATATAAGAATATCTCTCACATCTCAACTATTTCTCAAGATCAAAAACATAAGAATATTTTTTATATTAAAAATGAGAGAACACTTCCCAATTACTATTTAACTTTCCCACTTTCAACACGAAAGCAGGAAATAATTCATTGCTCTCTCACACTGTAAATAAGAAAGGAGCAACACATACATCATAAATGGCCACCCACAGGCCAGAGGGAGCGGTGGCTAAGGAGACTCACAGGTGGACACAACTGGGCATTTTTCTGGTCCGTTGGGGATATGGACCCAGTTTTATCAGATGTCCTGATTGGTTTTTAAGCAAAACCCAGAAACCCCAGCCTCTCTATTAAAGCCACCAACTGTAAAACATTAGCAACTACTTTCTTAACAATGTACGTCAGTTCCAGTTAAAATGGTGACACAAAGGATCCTGAACTCCCATTCTCCCATGACACATTGACTTAAGCTACGAACAGAACACTTCCCTCTGAAAGAACTACCGACTGGGTGCCTCTTACACCACCATGAAGCACACCCCACCATTAACACCAGCCCTTGCACAGTGCTCCACGACTGAGTGGGAACTCACAGCACCCAGCTTCTCTCTGAGGAGCAGTTTCAACCAACATCTAGCTTTGAAACCCAAAGGGGCTAGTGTCCCCAAGAAACACAAGTCTACAGAGAACAGTTCTTGAAGGACTTGCACAGGTTCACCTTGGTTAGCCTCCCAGGCACAGGCAAAAGAAGCAGACAGGAATGCCCATCTCCCTGCGGTTCTCTGCATATTCAATAGCAGCGCTGACTAGATCCTCACCAGCGGGACACTGACAGGTGCCAGCACACCCTCCACTACTGAAACCTACTTAATCACCATCTTCCGGACAGCCAACATCCAGGGCAAAGTTAACAACAAAGTTCATCTCCTAAATGAGGCCACTCCTTCCAGATGGGAGAGGTAACTGCTCTACCCAATACATGGAAACTAACACAGAGAATAAGAACAACAAAGAAGCTGAGAAGTATGTTCCAAAGAAGAACAAGATAAAGCCTTGCAAGAAGACCATAATAAAATGGAGGTAACTGACTTATCTAATAAAGAGTTCAAAACAGCAGTGATAGAGATGCTCACTGAGCTTGGGAGAAGAATGAATGAACAAAGAGAAACTGCACACAGAGCTAGAAGAACAGATAAACACCAAATAGAAATCTAAGAGCTGAATAGTAACTGCACTGAATAATAAAATATGGTTGTTCAACAACAGACTAGCTGAAGCAAAAGAAATGATCAATGAACTCAAGTACAGGGCAATGGAACTCATCCAGTCAGATACCAAGAAGGAAAGAGAAGATAACTTACAGGAACTTAAGGAACAACATCAAGCAGAACAACATTCATAATATATGAGTCTAAGAAACAAGGAGAGAGACAGATGGGACAAAAAGTCTATTTGAAGAAAAAAATGGACGAAACCATCCCTGAGATGGGGATGTAAACAGACACCCAGATCAAGAAAGTCAAAGCACTAAATAAAATAACCCAAAGGGAACCACACCAAGACATTTTATAATTCAAGTGTCGAAAGTCAATGATAAGGAGAGAATCTCAAAAGCAGCAAGAGAAAACCACCTGCTACATACAAGGAAACGCCTCAAAAGACTATAAGGCAGTTTTTTCAACAGAAATATTGCAGGCTAAAAAAAACCCAAAAAACAAAAAACCTGCAGGCCAAGGAAAGGCTACCTAGCAAAGGTGAGGATCAGAGGAGTTTCCCAGACAAGTAAAGGCTAAAGTTTATCAACACTAGACCAGTCCTACAAGAAATGTTAAAGAGACTTCTTTAAGCTGAAAAAGGGTGTGAATTAATAACAAGAAAACATATGAAAGTATAAATTTCACTAGTACAGAGAAATACATAGTAAAATTCACAATAATCCAATGTAATAGCGGTGGAGTGATGACTTATAAATCTTACAGGAAGGTTAAAGACAAAAGTAGTAAAAATAACTACAATAGTTTATTAATGGATACACAAGATTAAAAGATATAAACTATGACACCAAAAACATTTAAAATGGAGAGCCAGGGTATTAAAAAGGTAGCGCGTTAGAATGAATTAAAATTGATGTTACAAATTTAAACAGAACTTACAAGTTGTTTTATGTAAGCCTCATGGTAACTAACAACAAAGCAAAAAACTATAGCAGACACAAAATATGTAAGGAATCTAAGCATAACACTAAAGTGATCAAACCACACATGGAGAAAGGAAGAAAGTTTAACATAGTCAGCTAACCTGTACCACAATGGCAAGAAGTCACACAGGTCAAAATTACTATAAATACAGAGTAAGTCCTCCAATCAAAAGACGGAATGGTTGAACAGATTAAAAAGTAAGACCCAACCTATAGGCTGCCTACAAGAGACTCACTTCAGATCTCGACTCTTGAATGCATTACCTAAGATTCTTTTTAAAAGAATCTGGATATGGACTGAAAATGAAGAAAGAGAAAAAGATGTTCAACACAAATGGAAAACAAAAGAAAGCTGGGATAGCTATACTGATGTCGGACAAAAGAAACTTGGACAAAAGCTGCACCAAGACAAAGAAGGTCATTATAGAGTTATAAAGGGCTCAATTCAACAAGAGACTATAACATTTCTAAATATTTACACATCCCACATAGGAGCACCTAAATATATAAAGCAAGTATTGACAAACATACATAGAAATAGACACTAATAATACAGTAATAGCAGAGCATTTTATTATCTCATTTTCATCAACAGATAAATTGTATAGACAGGAAATAAACTTTGGCCTTAAATCACACACTGGACCAGATGGACTTAACAGATACACAAAATGTGTCTCCTCAAAGGAACAGGGAACATTCTCCAGGAGAGATATGTCACACCACAAAACAAGTGTTTAAAATTTTAATAAGACAAATTATATCAAGCAACTTTTCTAAACACAAAGGTATCAAACTAGAAATTACAAGAAGAAAACCAGAAAATTCACTTATGTGGAGATTAAACAATATACTAGTGAACAACAAATAGATAAAAGAACAACAAAAATCTTGAGATAAGCGAAAAAATCAACAAAATTACCAAAATTTAGCAGATGCGGTGAAAGTAGTTCTAAGACAAAAGTTCATGAAAAACACCTACAACAGACAAGAAAAATCGCAACCTAACTCCGACACTGAAGGAACAAGAAAAAGAAGGACCCTATGCCAAAAATTACTAAGGTTTACCTAGACTCACTTAGAAAAAAGGAAAGCTCACAACGAAAATCAGAAACAAGAGAGGAGACATTCAACTGACACCACAGAGATACAAAAGACTGTAACAGGCAACTACGAGAATGATGTGCCAAAAATTGGACAACCTAGAAAAAAAGCATTGATTTTCAAAAACAACCTATGAAGTCTGAACTATGAAGCAATACAAAGATCTATATTCAGCCTTGTAATTTATAGTATGCCAACTGAATCAGTATCAAAAACCTCCCAACAAATAAAAGTCCAGAACCAGATGACTTACAGGTGAATTCTACCATTTAAAGAATTAATATCAACCCTTTTCAAATTCTTCCTTCCAAAAGCAGAAGAGAAAGCTTCCAAACTCATTTTATAAGACCATCATTACCCTGATACCAAAACCAGATAAGGATGCCACAAGAATATAAAATCACAGGCCAACAACTCACATGAACACTGATGCAAAAACACTCAACAAAACATCAGCAAAGTCAATTCAATAGTAGACTAAAATGATCATACAGCATGAATCAAGTAGGAATTATTCTAAGGATGCAAGAATGGATCAGTAGCTGCAAATTAATCATTGTAACATACTACATTACCAAAATGAAAAGCATATGATGTAGAAAAATATAGATGTAGAAAGAGCATTTGACAAAATTTAGTCTCCATTTATGATAAAAACTCAACAATGTGGGTAAACAGAATACCTACCTAATATAATAAAACATCATATATGACAAATCTGCACCTAACAAACTACACAGTGGTGAAAAGTTGAAAGCATTTCTCTAAGATCAAGAACAACACAAGATGTCCATTCTCACCACTTTTATTCAACATAGAACTGGAAGTCCTTCCTAGGTAAGAAAATAACTAAAAGGAATCCAAATAAGGAAGAAGTAAAATCAACTCTATTTGCAGGTGGCGAATTACGATATGTCATAAACCCTAAGGATGGCATTAAAAAAAAGTTAGAATAAACTACTTCAGTAAAGTTGTAGAACACAACAAAATTCCGTTATTTCTATATACTTATAACACACTACCAGAAAAAGAAGTTAGGAAAAGAATCCCATTTACAAGTGCATCAAAACTAATACTAAAATACACTGAAATAAATTTAATCAAGCAAGTAAAAAGACCTGTACACTGAAAACAACAAGACTTGATGAAAAAAGTTGAAAAAGACACAAATGGAAGAACATTCCATGGATTGGGAGAACATTAAGATGTCTAAAAGTACAAAAGGTACAAACTTCCACTTAATTACAAGATAAATTAAGTATTGGTGATATAACATGGTAACACTGATGTAGGATACATAGGAAAGTTGTTAATAGTAAATCCTGAGTTCCCATCACATGGAGAAAGTATTATTCTTTTTAAAATTTTTCCATCTTTTCTTTTTATTACATATAAAATACTGATGTTAGTTGAACCTATTGTGGTCATTTTTACATTATATGTAAGTCAAACAATCATGCTGTATACCTTAAACTTGATGTATACCAATTATTTCTCCATAAAATTGGAAAAGGGGTCCATACCACCCAAAGCAATCTGCAACTCCTATCAAAATTCCAAAATTCTTTTCAAAGAACTAGAATACTAAAATCTCTACAGAACCACAAAAGACCCTGAATAGAAAACAAAACTGGAAGTATCATATTTTCTGATTTCAAACTATGTAACAAAGATATAGTCAAAACAGTATAGTATTGGCATAAAAACAGACATATAGGTTAATAGAATAGACCAGAGAATCCAGAAATAAGCCCATGCATATATGGTCAATTAATTTATAACAACAGAGCCAAGAATATATGGGGAAAGGACAGTTCTTTTTTTTTTTCAGTGAATTTTAGGGAAACTGGACAACAACATACAAAAGAACAAACTAGATTACTATACCATACACAAAAACCAAGTGAAAATGGATTTAAGACTTGAACATAAGACTGAAATCACAGAATTCCTAGAAGAAAACTGGCAGTAAGTTCCTTGACATCGTATTTGGCAATGGTATTTTAGTTTTGAAACCAAAAAAGACTACAAAAAAAAAAAACAAAGATAAAAAACTAGGAATACATTAAACTAAAAAGCTCCATCTACAGCAAAGCAAACCATCAGCAAACAGAAAGGGCAACTTACAGAATGGGACAGATTCTCTGCAAACCACTTATTTAACATACAAGGAACTCATACAACCTCAATAGCAAAAAAGCAATTTGATTTTAAAATGGTCAGAGGATCTGAACAGACATTTTCCCAAAGACAACATAAAGATAGCAAACAGACAGATGAAAAGGTGTTCAAAATCAGTAACCATCAGAACTGGAAATGAAAAGCTCCGTGAGTATCATCTCATAGCTGTTACTGTCAAGAAGACAAAAACAAGCTCAGTGAGGGTGTGGAGAAGGAAAGGCCTCCTCGCTGCTGGTGGGACTGTAACCTGGTGTATCAGCTATGGACAGCAGTATGGAGGCTCATCAAAAATTGAAAATGAAGCTGCCATATAATGCAGGAATCCCACTTCTGAGTATGTATCTGGAGGAAGTGAAAACACTAACTTGAAAAGATATACACACTCCCACGCTCAGCACAGATTGTTTACAATAGTGAAGACAGGGGACCAACCCAAATGCCTCCTCAATAGATGAATGGATAAAGAAGATGTGGTTTATACACACAACGGAATATAATTCAGCCTTTTTTTTTCTAAAGAGATACTGCTATTTGCAACAATATGGGTGGATCTTGAGGGCATTATGCTAACTGAAATAAATCAGAAAAGACAAATACTCCGTGGTCTCTAAAATACGTGGAATTTAAAAATAAAACAAAACAAAAAATAAACTGAAAGGCACAGAAAACAAAAGATTAATGGCTGCCAGAGGAGGTGGGGAGGGAGTGGGCAAAATGGGTGAAGGTGGTCAAAAGGTGCAAACTTACAGTTACAAATAAACAAGTCCCGGGCTGCCATCAACAGCCTGGGGATTATAGGTAATAACAGTGCATTGTGTATTTGAAAGTTACTAAGACTTAATCTTAAAAATTTTCTTTCAAGGAAAAAAAAAAACACCAAAAACTACATGTGGTGATAGAAGTTACTGCACTTAACTGCGGCAATCATTTTTCAGTGCATATAAATATATGTACTATATATACACACACATATGATTCTATATATCAAGTTTTTTAAAACTGCAAGGATCAACACACACAGACTGTAGAAACATAACGGTGGGCTCCTAGTTTTTTCTCTCAGTATCATGGATTGTGCTGGCTTCCGAACCATGACCAGATCTGGTGGTTTAAGTATCAGCGCTCGCACTCTTTCCGGGCGATGCGATGGCTGGCTGGCTCTCAGGGTTGGGCCCTCTTGGCACTCTGGCCGTCTGTTTTTTTCATTTCTACGCACTCCTCAAATTGATTCGATATCCTATCCTTCTAGGGGCTCAAGATTTATGTCAGTGTCATCTTTTGGTTTTGTCCAAATTGCAGCGTATTGAAATTTTTAAGTGTTCTGAATTTCTATTTTGAGATCCAGTCTTTGACTGAAATGATTCTGTCATATTTTTAGCTTTCCAATAACCAGCATCAGTTGGGAGTGGAGTTATTCTGTTTACTCATGCCGTATTAACTAAAGGCATTTCAGTTTTTAACATCTAGTATTTTATTTTTCATTAAGACAGATTCTCAGTTCTTTATTTTGATAATAAAGTAACCAATAAAGATGTACTTAATTTTGGATTTAAAGGAGATTTCTTTAGTATTTCCCTTGCGTGATTTAAATAAAGTATTTCTCACTGTCAGTACCACATTAATTTTATGGTATTTAAAATAAACTAAACCGCATTTACCATATAGTTCAAAACTTCCACCCACTGGAAAAATATAAATATGAAGTTTAAACCACCTCGTAATTTATGATGGTAAATGCTGTTCTTATATTGATTATTGTACATGTAACGCAACAACGTTAACACTTTAACTCTCCAGGATCCAAACTTGCTGATACGCTGCAGATCCAACAGGTCTTAAGGAGAAATTACTGGTTATAAAATTACAAACCCAGAGCTGTCTAGAACATAGAAGAGATCAGATATCTGAGGAGGTCATGAACTTGAATAGCAAAAAAATATTATCAGTATTAACATTGACAATCTTCCTTACACGAAGAAAAATCATGTGATAATTAAATCTACACATTGAATAAGTTCAATGAACTGTAAGTACACAAAAAAAAAATCTACAAAGACACAAATTATAATCAAACTGTAAAGGACAAATACTGAAAGCAAAGAGAGGCAGAGAAGTAACAAGTGCACAAGTAAATCTCAGTAAAACTAACAGATACAATGGTTCTGGTCAGAAATCAAGGAAGCCAAAGGTGATAGTCTGACTTACACTTAAAGCCCTAAAAAAAAGTCTTTCAACCAAGAATTCTGCGTTTAATATTGTAAAGATGTCAATACTTCCTGAAACAATCTATAGACATAACACATCTCTATAAAAATCCCAATGGATTTGCTTGCAAAAATGGAAATGCCAATTTTAAGATTCTATGGAATGGCAAGGGACTCCAAAGAGCTAAAACTTGAAAATAGAACAAAGTTGTGGGACTCAACTTGATATCAAACATACTGCATAGCACAGAAAGAGTAATCAAAATAGTATGGTATTGACACAAGGATAGACATAGAGATAAAGCTAAAGAACTGAAGAGCTCCGAAATTAACCTGGACTTTGACATGTAATTGATTTTCAACAAGTCAACACTTTAACAATAGTGGAAGACAATTCAGTGGGGGAAAAAACAGTGTCAGCAGGGGCCTCCCTGGTGGTGCAATGGGTTAAGTCGTAGCGCTATGAAGCTATCCCGCCCAGAGCCAGGGAGCTTCCCACGTGGTGCAGCAGACCTCTCCTGTCTCACTTGCTGTTCCCCTCAGCAGTGTATTTCAGTTAATCTGCCTGTTCTGCTCCCCACTCTGTCTCTGGTGAATCCTCTCACCCTCCCTGCCCCCCACACCTCTGGCCTATACTCTAGCTTGTATGCATAAATAAATAAATCTTTAAAAAACAAAACAGTGTCTGCAACAAATGGTGTGGAATCAGCTGGATAGCAACATAGGAAAGAATGACGGGGGTCCCTACCTCATACTGAAGACAAAAATTTATGCAAAATGGATGGATCAAAACCCTAAATGTAAGGGCTAAAAGTATAAAACTAGTAGAAGAAACCATAAACCATGACCTTGGAGTTGGCAATATCTTAGATGCATACCAAAAGCACAAGAAACAGAAGAAAAAAACGGGCAAAATGGACTTCATTAACGTTTTGAAATGCTTTGCATTAGAAAAAATGTGAAGAGAAGCTGGGGGGGCGGATGGGAGAATATATGTGCAAATCACACTGAAGACAGCACAGACAACCCCAACACGTCATAAAAAGATTTTCAGCATCATTAAAGAAATGCAAATCAATCCCACAATAAGATACCATTTCACATCCTCATTAGGACAGACAAAAAAAGACAGAAATTTGGTGAGGACACAGAGAAAATGGAACCCTCCTACATTGCTAGTGGGAAGGAAAAATGGTACAGCCACTGTGGAAACAGTTTGGTGGTTCCTCAAAAAGTTAAACAGAATTACCATGTGACCCACTAATTTCACTCCTAGGTACACACCCAAAAGAACTGTAAACACACACTCAAACTCTTATGCACAAATGTCTACAGCACTATTCACAACCACCGAAGTTTGCCACAACCCAAAAATACACCAGTAGGGGGATAATAAACCAGGCGTGGCACACATGTATAATATAATAGGTTCCCAATGAGGGCAAAGTAGTTCTTCAAAAGACCAAGCAAACAAGAGTTACCAGAAGACCCAGCAATTCTATGTTTAGCTACACCCAAGAGAATCAAAACCTACATTCACAGGAAAACTTGTAAACAAATGCCCGTAAGCAGCATTACCCAGAAGAGCCAAAAAACCAGAAACCACCCAAATGTCCACCAGCCCAGCTAATAAAATGGATCAACAAACTGGCACACCATACAATGGAATATTACTCAGGCATAGTTATTGAGTCTAATATAGGCTACAAGATGGAAGCCTATTTAGAAAACTATTATGCTGAGCAAAACAAACAAACAAACAAACATAAAAGGTCACTATTGTAGGATTCCAACTCTATGAAATATCCAGGTGGGCAAATCCCTATAAACAGAAGTAGATCAGTAGTTCTGGGCCTAGGAGGAAGATGAAATAACCAGTAACTGGCAATTGGTACAGGCTTTCTTTACACTGTAAAGAAAATGTTCTGGAACTAACTCTGTGAATATGCTAAAACCACTGAACTGTATACTTTGCAATGATGAATTTTATGTTGTATGAATTATATTTCAATTTTTTATGCTTAATTTTCAAATTTGGTTTGCAGCAGGTCAGTTAAAATCCAAAATTCTTCTTCATTTTGCATTTGTCTCAATTACTGAAGGTGGAGCGTTAAAATTACTGACATAAAAGGCAAAGTGAAAAGCACAGACACCAGCAGCAGCTGAGCCAATCTCAGGTGAACACCATGAGCACTGAAGCCTGGAGTGGGTGGTGGTTAGGATTACACACGGGGAGGGCGCCCACTTCCAATTTTCAACTGAAGTGATTAAATTTCCCAAGTAATAAAGGTTGTTTAAGTCTTATCACCTCCACCTGCAAAGCTCACTGGGGTCTAACAGTACTGATACCTCTCTCCCCCTTCTCTGTTGTTTCCACACAGATGATCTCAGCTGGAGGAAGAGGAATGCAATTTATTTCCTAAATCTAAGAACTGCATGATGGACAGCAATAAACATGATTCCCTCTCCTCAACTCCTCCCACACTCTAGGTCCCATAGAAGTATTTGGGGAATTTAAGAAATCAAAGCTTAAAATATTTAGGGGTCAGGACAGGTTGTCCCATAGAAGGGGCTGCAGTGAGAATGCCACTGCGATGAACTTCACTGACCTGAGGACTTTCCCAGCCTTTTCCAGTTTCCTGAATTTTAAAATTAAAGCCTCAGGATGGGGGAATGCTGGTCTAGGGTAAAGGAGTGTGGGTGCTTGGATTGGAAGGGTGGCATGTGACATACATCTGAGGTGTGAACGTATTCCCTAAGTCCTTTGGTTTACAGTTTTATAAGCCAAATTTGGGGAGATGTGGGGTGTAGTTCAGGCATACCTTGTTTCGCTGCCCTGAAAATATTATTCCTTTCACAAACTGCAAGTCTGTGGTAGCCCTACACAAAGCAAGCGTTCACTTCATATCCATGTCTGATTTATTTCAGGTCCGTGCATTATTATTTTTTAGATATAACGTGAGTGCGCACTTAGCTGACTATGGTAAAGTTAAACATAACTTTTACATGCATTGGGAAACGAAAAAAATCCATGAACACTTGCTTTATTACAGTATTTGCTTTATAAGCAGTAGTCTGAAACTGAACCCACAAAACCTGAGGTGTGCCTGTCACTATTAAGAGAAACAGAGTGGTAACAACTGATTATTAAACTTCTCAGCAAGAAAATCTACTAAGGGGGTTAAGTTTCAGCACTGTGAAGCTATCAGCAGCCACTGCAGCAGGAGTTCCAATCTCCAGCCATAGAGCTGACCCACATGGCGCAGCAGACCTCTCCTGTCTTTCCCGCTGCTCCTCTCAGCAGAGTATTTCAGTCAATCTGCCTGTTCTGCTCCCCACTCTGTCTCTGGTGAACCCTTTCACACACACCCCACAAACACACCTCTGGCCTACACCCTAGCTCTTGTATGCATAAATAAATAGACCTTTAATTAAAAAAAAAGAAAGAAAACCTACTAAGGAAACTCAATTCACATCAGAAGATTGCACCAGAAACAATAAAAAATCTGGACGCTCGCAAACTGAACTGCCCTTTGTGACCACAGAAACACGTCCTGAGAAGTGGATCAGAACCTGTTCTGTATTAGATAAACATAAATTAATTATTTTTGCTAACCAAAATAAACACATAAATAAAAGGCAAAGACTCACTAATATACTTTTCCAAAGAGGATCTAGGAAACACCTGCATAAGAATCACCAACAGTGAATGGCCCACTCCAGAGTCATAAAGTAAAACCTCTGGGGATGGGTATAGAAAACTTATTTCCAAAGGATTCCTAAATACATCAAGTTCGAGGATCACTATTTTAAAAAGTTCAACAAAAGGAACCTGCAGTCATATAAGGTGCAGGTTATCTAAGCTAGAGACCACACCTGTGTTATGAAGGCTTCTTCACTGGAAGCTCAGAACCCTGACCACGCCTGGGGCTCACAGTACTCCGCTCGACTGAATATGACCACCCAAATACGCGTTATACCTGTTATTCAACACGGAATGGCACAGATGACAAAGTCGTGGCTGCTTATATTCAAATTTAGTAGAAAGTTTTCTTTCAACACTGAGGGAAATAAGGAAAAAGAGACATTGTTTCTATTCCTAGTTATTTCTTCTTTAACTGAATAAAGGACTGAATTTCCACTAATAGGAGGTGATTGAAGATGTCCACATTAAATGAAGCCTAAAAAGTGTTCAATATTCTTTTTGAATAATTTCAAATGCCAACAAGCAAAAGTAACTGTTACCTAGGATGGTTGTTAGCACAATGGCTAAGAGCTTTACTTTTCTACCTTTCCCTCCTGATTTTGCTGTCTTACACAATGAAATAAACTATTTTGTGTAAGAAAATTCCTTCTTGATTTTAAACTATTTATGCTGAGATACCCTATATCCCAGATTCTTTTACTGTTTCACGCTTAAAAAGCACTGAGAATCTCTTAAAAGTATATGAAGTTTTAGGGCCTCCCTGGTGGCGCAGCGGTTAAGCACTGCGCTGTGGAGCTGTTGGCAGCGGCGGCGACACGAGTTCGACTCCTGGCAGGGGAGATTCCCTCATGGTGCGGCAGGCCTCGCCTGCCTCGCCTGCTGCCTCCCTCAGCATTTGCTTCCGTCGGTCTGCCTGTTCTGCTCCCCACTCTGTCTCTGGTGAACCCTCTCGCCACCCCACACTTCTGTCCCGTAGCCCAGCTTGTATGTATAAATAAATCTTAAAAAAAAAAAAGTATATGAAGTTTCAGGTTTATACTCAAGAAATACTTCCAAATTACTACCAAAGACAATGTCATTTTTATCTTCTCTTTTTCAAAAACAAACATGCTTTCATAATAAAAGTGCAAGCGTCTTAAAAGATTACGTAGTTACAATGAGCAGTACTCACGAGGAGTTATTTCCTGAGCACATACCCGAGACTGTTCCAGAGACTAGAAACAAACACAGCTGCGGACAAGACATGCTCAACAGCCACTGCTCATCATTTATTATGTTGATATTCAGTCTCCAATAATTACAAGTAGCAGAAATTACAAATACTACAATATGAGTCGGCAGGATTAAGCAGGATCTATACCACGCCTACAGCAGACCAAAGAAATCTTGTTCTGAAATCATAATTCCTGTTAAATATTTAAAAGGAAAGAAGTCTCTGGTTTCCCAGGTTCCCCCTGTTTGCATATACTCTCTTGGATTCTGGACTCCACATCCCTAAGATGTAATATTTACATCGACGTTTTCATGTGGGGGCCAGATACAGCCACACACCTCACAGAAGACCGTAAGAAAACCGTCCCCTTCCGAGTAGAAAAACCACTGAAAAACGAAAGCACCTCCAGTCGATACACTAAGCAACCTGTAAAATGCGTTTCTCTGAACTCTGATTAAAGCCCTGCGGTTCCTCCTGAGCCAGGGCACGCAGAAGTCAGAGAAGAGAAACGTTTTCCCTGTTACCCTAGAAATAACGCTGGGTCCAAAATTCCTGCGCACGGAAAACGGTGTTACCGTCGAGACCCTACTCGGCGGACGCCCCACTCCGACGGAGAACCAACCCCTGCCTGCTGCGGAGCCCCGGCCCTCGGCGCGCCCCCAGTGCGGGACAGCGGCCCCTGGGGTCGCAGAGCCGGGCGGGCGCCCCGAGCGGCCCGCGGGCTGGGAGCGGCCTCGCCGCGCCCCGCGACCCCCAGGTGCCCTTGGCCGTGAGACCGGGCCCCGCGCCCGCCGCCGCCCGCCCAGCCCCGCCGGGCCCGCCGCCACCCGCCCGGGCCCGCAACTGCCTGCCCGCGCCCGCAGGCCGCAAGGCCCGCCGCAGCGCGCTTACCTGCGTGCCCACCACCACTATCTGCGGCAGTTGGATGATGTCGGCGCCCACTGTATTGAAGACGTCCTGCAGCTTGTTGATGACAGGAATGAGCGCCTCCATGACTCGGGAAGCGCGGCCCCGCCGCCCGCCCGGCCGCGGCAATGAATGGGCCGGGCCGCGTTCGCCACCGCCCTCGCCGCCGCCCTAGCCGCGGAGCCGGCGCCCATTGGGTCCCGCCCGCCGCCGGCCTCCCGGCAGGCCCCGCACCACGCCCCGACGCGCCAGTTGCCTGCCGGGAGCTGTAGTTCCGGTGGGGGCGGCGCCTACGGCTCCCGGCAGGCCGAGCGCGAGTGCCGGTCCTCGGGGCGCCGTGGGCGTGCGCGCGCACGCCCGCCTTCGGGGCGTCATGGGCGTGCGCGCGCCAGGGGAGCGTGCGACAGCTGCTCCCTGCTGGTCTGGGGTCGGTCCCCGGAGGACACTTTTACTTGGGGGGCGCGCCAGGCCCGTGCGGGCGGCCTGGGGCTGGCGCTGGGGTGCGTGCAGTTGTGCTGAAACACCGCAGCCAGGGCAGCACCGGCTTCCCCAGCGTTGTAGTGAAGACGTGCCCAGAAATGCTGGAGGGCAGGGCGGCCCACGCGCTTGAATCCCGCGGGGACCGGGCTTGGGCCGACCCAGGTGTGGGGGGGGTGGTGGTAAGGGTGCCTCGCTGGCTCCTCTGCCACGTGGGCCCACTGTTCTCTTCTTAAGTGCAGTTTTTCTTTTCAAACAGTATTTCTCCACTCCAAATCTCAGTTTCTTTTCTTAAGGTAAAAAAAAGTAACAAGTGCAAG